>CAUHTR010000283.1:0-154756 GCA_959609185.1 Schmidtea polychroa
CCTGCTATTTTAATGTCCACTTCCAATAATGTTGATAGCAACCAACGACCATGGAACGTAAGAGGGGATCATGATCATTAGACTCAACAAGATGCTGCCAGTAGATCAAATGAGTTAACTAAGCACAATTAACAGAAAACTATTTGAGGTATTTTTCATTATTCGGTTAACCGGAGTAGTTATTTTAGATATAATTTTTTTTTTCAAGCAAAAAGTATCAGGAATTTTGACATTGGTTGCTATTAACATTAAATATTTTCTATTTTTCTTGACTAAGCAAGCCAAATTGTAAGATTTTTTTTATTTTAAGAAATTGTATTTAATTCAGTGAAATTTTTTACACTTTTACGCGCTCATCCCAGAACACAGGTCACACATCATAAGTATAATTACTATTAATTTATTAATTACAATAATGATTATGTATACATAATTAAAAATTAGGTTTGGTTTTAGTTTGATCGAAAATATAATTTATAGATATTTTCTAATCCAGAATGGCCACAAACAAATTCGAAAGTTTGATATTATTTCAAAAAAATATCTTCAGAAATTGCGTAATGTCAAGTCGAATTATGCACGGATAAGATATCAATTAAAGGTGAAACTGGCATGAAAAATCATTTTAAAAAACATGATATCAGTTTAAAACCTCAGACCAAAAGGAATATTCAAAATTGTGCTGATGATTCGCTAGGACCAAGTACATCCAAAATACCTGAAGTTAGTGGCATGTCATCGTTTATGTGCAGAGAAAGAGAATCACTTGAAATACAGCAAAAGATGGTATTCCATTTCGTACAATTGTCAAATGTGACGCAATTCGGTGCTTTGTAAACAGTCGTAATTACAAAATGACAACCAGCGTATCGAGTGTTCGAAAACACATTTTAACATTTTTCAAAGAAAAAAAAGCTGAAATTTAGAAGCCAAAATTAAATCAGGACAAAAATTTACAATTACGGTCGATGAATGGACTGATATCGCTTTAAGAAGATATCTTAATATCACACTGCAATATATTTCGAGTGAAATTATTCTTGGTTTGGTTCCAATTATAGAAAACTGCACATCTGAAAAAACCGAAGAATTAGTTTTCAATCGATTGAAAGAATTCAGAGTAGATTTTGATTATGACATAGTTGCTTCCGCTCACGATAGCGCAAACGTAATGGTAAAAATCGGCAAAATCATATCAGCTGAAAGCCAATTATGCTATAACCACGTTTTTCATTTAGCCGTCATTAAAACCTTTTACTCAAAACACATTGAACCTTGTAATGTCGATGATATCGAAGATGATGATGTCATAGAATTTTTTGAAAATAATGAAGATCAAGTGGAATCTAATGAAATAATAGATGAACTGGAAAACGACGATTTTTTACATTCAAAACTAGAAACAGTAGAGCTTCGAACAACACATAAAATCGCGATAGATGAAATGAGGAAAATTATAAAATTCTTAAAAAATTATCTTTAAGAAGCGAAATTTCAAAAAATATACTAGCCAAAATGATGGAAATTGTTTGAGTTTGCTCTTAGATATAAAGACTAGATGGAGTAGTTTAGTGTATTGGCAACTGAGTGATTTTTAAAATTAATAAACTAAAATAATCGTACATTGGTCGAGCTAGGAGTTGTGCCTTATAATAATGAATTGTTGACAGAAATTGTTTCAATTTTAGAACCCGCAAAGATAGCTGTTTTGGAATTGAGTAAACAAAATTCTAATTTATTGACTGGAGACTGAACATTACTATATGTATTTCAAGAAATAGAATTGATTCAAACTCTGCTAACTACAGAATTCTTGAATAATTTGAAATCTCGAATTGAAAAACGACGAAATAAATCATTTCTACACCACGTCGTGTATCTAAAAATAATAAATTTTTTGAATATTCAACTAAACATAAAGTTAAAGGATTTGCTACCAAAATTATGAATCGTTTATTTCAAAAGATTTAGAAAATTCAGAAAGTTCAAGCACTAATGAAGATGAGGAGCCTGAGTGTCTGAACCCATACAAGAAATTACAAAAGTGTATTTCTTCCTTTATGACACCGAAACACCAAAATTCGCGAAATTTAAGTTTGGAAAAAGAATGTAAGCTACTGGAAGTAAATAAAGGTAAATGTTCTGAACAACTTGAGAAATTGTACAAAGCACTATTGACAATAAAGCACACCTCTTCTCAGTAGCTTGCACTTTGAAGACAAAAATCCGAAACAGAATGAACCCAGAAACCTTAAATGCGCTAATTTTTCTTAAATAAATAAAAAATAAAATATGTACAATAAATATTTGATACATTCAATAAAATTTAATTAAATAATCAAATCTTAAATTTGTTAATTTTAGTTTCGAGTATGGTAACCGAGATATCGAGTACTCGCTCAATTTTTGTTGTAATACTCGAATAACCGAGTATTACAAAAAATCAAGTAATTTGGAAACATTAGTAAAAAACAAGCATTTTAAATAGTATTTTTTTAAGTTTAAAAAAATAATATAATTTGCTCATAATGTTTTTTCATGTCTTTAACAATTGAAATTTGATGATTATTATTATTTGATTATTATTTTGAAATTTGATGATGAATGAACAACATTTTTCATCATTTTGGTCACATTCTAGAATTCTGCTGGGTGCGTTATTATCTCCTGTACTTTTCTAAAACAATAAATGTAGTCTATCGCATCAGTGAGTTCGAAATATTCATAAATTTTAAAGTAAGTCCATTTTCTCCAAACAAATCTCCACAATATTAATATCTTCTGCGAGTAGTTGCATCATCATCATATCTATTGTGCATTAATCTGATATACGCTTCTTTCTTAACAATCACTTTGTGTCCTAGATTTGGGTCATAGATAAATTTCCATTCCTTTTCACTTTCATCGCAAAACCAGAATCGTTAATTAACTCATTATTGCTCAGTTTATTTTTTGAAGATTGAAGTTTCTAGATGATTATTTCATTGGAAATATCTTCCTCCATGCATAACCCAAGTTACCAAGCGATCTGGGTTGAAGTTATTCAATCTGAGTTCCACTCACAATGTTGACCTTTTTCGTAGCGGATTGCTTTACTTGCATAATTGAGATAGTATGTCTAATTGCCTATTATCATTATTCCAGACCCGTTTTCGGTTGCTGAGTATCTTTCTTCTGGTTTAGTAAGCATATTTGCATTATGAGGTGTGATGTGTTTTTCTGGTGTGAATCTCCTTCGGAGTCACCCATAATGCATGTACTTTCGCATTCAGTAAACGGTATATCATAAGATAAATTTCAATATTTATCAGTTTCTCAAATCTATTGTTTGCTGCTATCTTATTTTTTCATCAGTCACAAATGTCTGTCATTTTTTAGGTGATTCATAAATAAACAAATTAGATAATAATAAAATTGATTTTAAAATCAATTAAAATGCACTTATTTCGGGCACTTCTTATAAAATTTTATTTATTTATAATTCAAAAAAAATACTAAAAATAATATTTACCTGTCCAGCAGAATCATATATGTCTTCGACCAAATAAGTTCCATCGGTAGCTTTGAACTTAGTAATCTGGCTAGTTATTTCAATTAAAAATGACTCTAATTCACTATTATTCCAATTAACAAAGGCCTGATGGGAAATATTATTCTAATATCAATATAGAAAAACAAACATTGGAAATCTCTTCGTTTCCCATTTCTAAAAGATCTCTCATTAAGTGATATGCTTCACAAATCAATTGCATATCTCCATACTCTATGCCATTATGCACCATCTTTACAAAATGACCAGCACCATCATTACCCACCTAAATAGTTACAAAAGGAGTCAATAAAACATGCTATTGAAATTTAGAAGCGCAAATGACCAAAAATATAAATAGAAGATTATTATCAGATTTGAACAAATAAATACCGAGTGAATGACTTTTTAAATATTGATTAAATAAACGTTTGTAGAATATAAAATTATTTTTAAGGTCTTACTCTAAAAAAATCGAAAATATGGATAAAATAAAAACCTTATGAATAAACTGTAATTTAATTTCTAATGGTCTATTATTTATAGTAAGGTTCTTTTACTTTATAAAGCTTTTCAAGCAGATAAAAAAGAACATATATCCTATTCTTAAATATGATTATACTTAACAGGTCCACTTCTTTATGTGACTGGATGGGTATATATAGAAAAAGGTATTATTAAAATATAGTTAGAGAAAGATTTTGAAGCTAAAATATAGAGTGAGTTAAATTCAACATTAATACAAGTCAACAGAGATCAGTGTAATTTTCACTATAAAAAATAGTATAATGAAAAAAAATTAAATTATTAAAAAAAATTTCAACGTTCAGGATACAAATAATGGATTTGACTGATACAGCTAAAAAAAAGTTGATGAAAATAAATCAATTTGACAGTGAAAACCAGCATCAGGATATATCAGGAAGGGAGACTAAATTTAAGTTCAAAAGAACCACACAAAATGGAAAAGGATTTCAGTATGAAAAACCATTTCAAATATTCAAATATCTTCTAATTTAATAAACCGACAAAAAATCAAGTGATTGACAAAGTGATCTTAAAGATGGAATAATGATTAGAATTTGACAGTTTGGATTATCAATATCCGATATTCATGGATATTTAACTAAAAACCATATCCGGTATCAACTAGAAATAGCCGCAGAAAAATCTAGAAAAATAATATTTTTGTTCATTTGAAAATTAGAATAAAATTTATTTTAAATGAATTAGTAACATCTGTGACCGGGATACTTCACTTGCTATCGCCAATATTCAATATAAAGGCCTATAAATTATGTAGTACATAATTAGAATTGTGGTTTCATGTACTTTACAATGTCGTATTAGCAACAGTGAGAAATCATTTATACTTGTTTAATTTTTCATTCAAAAAGACACTATTTGTACATTAAATGATGGTGCAGGTGTAATTGTCAAATATTGGGGATATTGTTCCTTTGATTCACAATTGTGTCTATGTCACAGAACATTTTATGACAAAAGAAAAATATTGAATTGGAGGATAATTACAATAATTACGATTACGAAGATGACGATGACTCTTAAGATTATGGATGTCAAACATGATTTTCTGATAATTCTAAAGAAATGAAGAAATTCGTAGATGAGGCGGATATACAAAAACAATTGTAGAACTCATGAATTTTAATTAAGCTTTTTAAAAAAATTGACTGTAAGAAATTCAATTTTACGAAATTGGGCACGAACTTCAACTTGATGTGAAATGCATATGGAACTCTATTGATACTATGTTAGAAAAGCTATACAGAATTCGAGTCTCAATTGGAAACGCGCTTATGGACTTAAATGCCATTCGGCTACTATCTGGAATATATTTTAAACAACAGTCCAACATAAAGAATGCAATTAAATTATTTGAGTTTATGTCTAAGAGCACCAAAACGTCACGTACCGTTCCAGAAGATGTTCAACCACGTTAAAGAATGAGTTATATGTAGAAATTAATAATGTGATATATAAAAAATTGAAATATGGAGAAATTACGGGAAAGATTTATAACGGAAATTTGGATGAACGGAACTTCACTGTGCTTTAATTAAATCAACAAATTCGTTCATATTACAATTACTAGAGACATTTTAACATTAAACTTAAATTAAAACTGCCCTTTATTATTTACTAAATGATTTAAAAAAATAATTAAAATTTGAATGATTTTAATTTCTAAAAACTGAAATTTATTTTGATAACTTTTATTTTCTAAAATTAAAATTTAATAATTAAATTCAACATTAATTGATTTGTAAAAATGTGAATTTGTATTGAAAGGTTGCAGAAATCGTTGATAAATATTATGCTTAGTGGGCTATATTTTGCCTACGATATAACTGTTACACAAGAAACATTTCAAGTAATAGTTGTAAAAATATTTCATAATACAGCCTTAATATGTTGGATGAGGATGACATTCTTATTATTTGGTAATATTAATATTATTATTATTATTATTATTATATTATTATTAATATTATTAATATTATTATTATTATTATTATTATTATTATTATTAATTATTATTATTATTATTATTATTATTATTATATTATTAATATTATTATTATTATTATTATTATTATTATTATTATTATTATTATTATTATTATTATTATTATTAATATTATTAATATTATTATTATTATTATTATTATTAATATTATTATTATTATTATTATTATTATTATTATTATTATTATTATTATTATTATTATTATTATTATTATTAATATTATTATGACTTTGTTTAAACAAAAAAATTAAAATGATTTTATTTAAACAGAAATTATTATTTAAAAATTCTGAGATATTTGGTTTGGTTTTGGCCACTCGCTTCTCACTACTATTATCATTAAAAATAATTTAAAATTTCACCTACCCAATCACAACAAGGTTCCCCATTGCTAGCTTTAGCGGCAATATCTTGAAATATTAATTTAATATGTTTCCTACAATGATTATCAAGTTCTAATCACTACCGCAGTAATTTAACAAACCATGCTTCAATATTGCCTCCCGGCATCAAGCTTGGTCCATTTCTAGCTCCTTCTTCACCTCCACTTACACCACTGCCAACAAATAAAATTTTTTTAGCAGCAAGATCTTGACATCTTCTGGTAGAATCATGATATTCTGAATTACCGCCATCAATAATTATATCTCCAGGATGTAAAAGCGGAACCTAAATTTTGATAATTATATAAATATATATTTCTAAATTCATATTTCTACTTTAAAAGTATTTATCAAAAATTTATATAATATAAATAAAATCTCGGGAGATCCAATAAAGTCCGGTGGGACTAGATCAATGTATTTAAGATGAAATTCTTGATTCTAGTCTTTCTATTTGATTTATTCATTAAAGTGTCACTTATTATAAATTACTCCAAAGACCAATATATAATTCTTTTGGAAACGGAGCTTCATCTATGTTTGACTTTAATATTTTAAATGAGCAATTTTTAGATATTTATTCATTAAAATATCTACAAATTTTGTTGTTAAAGTATTTTATATTATTTTTATAAATTTCTAAGTTCAGTTTCAGACATTGAGCAAATGTCAATTGTTTCATTTCATATAATATAATTTAATATAATATAATGTATAAATTTTAAAAAATGAATATTTTAAACTGGTTTTTTTATTTAAAAATATGATAAAAAATATTTTTTGATGTGAGATTTTTTTATTAATTTAAATTTTAAAAAAAATTAAAGAGTCTAAGACAAATAACATAAAAGAAACAATTCATATTAAAGTTATAAAATAAACAAAAATACCGGTGATTATAACAAAAACAGTCTTTAATTCAAATAATTTTTCAAAATCTTTTAAATATTTAAGGAGCGTTTATTCATTCTCTAAATTAAAATAATTTTTGAGGAAAATAAAAGTGTTTAAGAAATGTGGGAAATGTACTTTCGCTTTCAGTAAAAGTTGGTTTCACAGTCATTATAGTATCGAAAACCAGTTGTAAATTTTTTGTTCTTTTATCTGTCATTTAAAATAGATTAAATTTCTTTTATAAATCTATTTCAGAAGAGTGACTTTTTCCTTTCGATTCGCTTTTTCATTTAATGTATTTTCAATAGTTAAATTTAATTTATCACTAAATTATAGAGATGTTGTTGATGATATTGGATTTAAAGTTCAAGTGGTAGAAGTGTTTAGTATAGAGTTCTCGTCTTTTATAAGCAATAAATCGCGTAGATCCTCTTAAGAATTTTAACTTTTGGAAAAAAAGTCTTTGATAAAGAGCTCGTGAATAATTAATTATTTCACTTTTACGTAAATAATTAAAAAAAAGTTATGTGTTACACTTGGGATTTTTGGGATTTTGAAAATTTATAGTTTATAGAACTTTATAGAAGAATTAAAGTTCTTATTTCTAGTGCATCCAATACCGGTAGTACCGGACTTTTTTCAGGTACCGAAAAACCGGTATTTCTGCTAAAAATTTAAATTCAACAGTAACAGTAATATTAAATAATATATTAATACTCAAAATGAAAAAAATGGTCCACTGCTTCCATGTGCAGGTTTTTCCTTCAAATCGTTAGGACTGCAAATTCGAATACGGAAAACTGAACGTTGCCAACTGTCAAAAATTCCTAATTTTGTTTATCAAAGTGTAAGAATTCACTTTTATTGGCAATTTCGATTAAAATTCATTCAAATAAATACGACAACATTAGTAACTTTGCATTGAATTAGTAAGAATTTATTTCTTAACATAGATTTTGGTAATTTAAATGAATTAGGTTCGATTTATTTGCAGATTTTTGTTTTTGCTTGAAGCCAACAAGAAACAGCCGAAAATAAGTAGGCCTTGACAGAAAATAATCTCAGCTAATTTTCATTATTTTGGAAAGAAAGTAAGAACCAATAATCAATAATAAATCAATTAAATAATTAATTTAATCATTAATTTAATATCCAGAAACCACCCATCATATCTCAGAAAGTATTCAAAGAGTTCAACACCGGCGCAAAAGTTTACGAAAATTCTGTGTAGTTTTATTTTCTGCGTGATAAAGAAAATCAACTTGCAAAGTGTAAGAAATGCGACAAAGAGATAAAATCACATGGTGGCAGTACCAGTGAACTCCATATACATCTAAGAACAAAACATGAAATCAACTTGCTAAAGAGAAAATCGATCCACGACGCAGCATTGTCATCGGCTCCGTTGGCCAAAAAACCCAAACCTCTGATCACCGATTTCTTCCAAAATACAACATGACAAGTCGTTGACTGCAGCTTTTTCAAGAATGATAGCCCTTGACGGAATGCCCTTAAGTGTATTTGTTACATCAGCTGAACTGAGAATATCGCTAGAAGCTCGTGGGTTTATTGTTCCGAAACCAGCGATTACGATTCGAAATATGGTAGTCAAATACGCAAACACAATCAGAGAGACGTTCATATCTAAAATCACTCGTCTCCGATCGCAAGGGATGCGATTCAGTCTGACATTTGATGAGTGGACGTCAATAAAAATCGCAGAGTTTTAAATGTAAACGTTCACATCGAGGACGACTTTTGGAGCCTTGGATTAGCTAGAGTTGTTAACTGCCTACTGAAAAAGGCATTGAGCTAGTTCAAAAAGTGTTGACGCAGTTTATGCTGAATTACGATGAAGACATTGTGTGTATTACTACTGACGGAGCTTCCGTAATGCAAAAAGTGGGACGTTTGAGTAATTGTGATCAACAGTTTTGCATTGTGCATGGTATTCAACTGGGTGTTCAAGACGTTTTGTACAAAAAACCGTCAATTTCTGCCAAAACAATCTTGAAGGAAATCTACAAAGACGACAATAGCAGTGAAAGTGATGATGACAATGACGAAGATACGACCACTGACGCTGGTGAAAACATAACCAATGATGACGAAGAAGACTTTTCCGACGGGTTTCAAGTTGTGATGAGTGAGAAGGACGACACTATTGCACTGACTGATGATTTACATTCGTTAATCGCTAAGGTGCGCACCGTTGTGAAATTATTTCGCGTAGTCCTACAAAAAAAATGATCAATCGCTTGAAAAATACACAGTAGATGAATTTGGTAAAGCCCTTCCACTAATACTCGACCTCAAAAGTTTCATAAAATTGAAAAACTGCATTCGCAAGTCACTGATTAACCTTGAGTCCAAAATAGAGATAACTGATAACGAATTCGACACAATTTTAGCTGTTTTGGCATGTCTCGCACCAGTAAAGTTAGCCGTGGAATCATTATGCCGATATGATGTAACACTGTTGTTCATGGTAAATAACCTTGGAGACACGGAATTAGCAGTTAAATTGAATGCTGCGTTGGGTTAGGGTTAGGGCGACGGACGCCTTTTTCTAGCTTGCTGCACTATCTGCACAATAGCCAAAACGATATGAAAATTTGAATCCAGCTCTGTCGTTTGAGCACCTTGGCAAATCAGCCATTGTAAATGCTGTTGTTCGTTTGAATGAGCGGCTCAATAAGTGAGCAGATGAACCTCTCCCTTCCACCAGCGTTTCATCGGACAACGATTCTGTTTACAGCACTGCAAACTTGTCATTGAAAAAAAGCTTGACATGGCAATTTCGAATGATAAGAACTTTAAAAACAAGGTAAGATTGAACGTTTCCTAAGATTTATCAAAAACAATTCGCAAGGAGATTGTAATTTTCAAAGAATAAGAAACTCGTGGAAAATATTTACAAAACTCTTACGAATACTTGAGAACTATGAAGCCAACAAGTGTTGAATCGAAGCACGGATTTCGACACTCTGAATGCCCTTTGTCTCTTACGGGCATATTTTACAAAGGATAAAAAGCGCAAATTGAAAAAAGTATGTAATTTTGATATCAAATAAAAAAGTTTATTGAAGCACTGTCAATTTTTACTTTTTATTGAAATTTTAATCATATTTAAAAAAAATTAATACCGGTATTACCGATATTGAAATTTTTCAGTACCAAAATACCGATATTAACAAATGATACCGGTATTGGATGCACTACTTATTTCGTCTATTTTATAAACGGTTTTTTAATTGTTCAAGCATTTTTTTACTAATATCTGATTACAGTTCACAGAGATCATTGAATAAAAATAAAACTATTGCTTCAGTAGATATAATTGTGGGACTTTTTGCGTAGTAGCCTCTTGTTTCTTTCAATTGTAGATTTTGTTTTTACACTATGTTACACTGCCACTCATATGATGTTTTATATTAAAAATATATTGAAACAAACAATTATTTCACCATATTAATATGAATAACACTCAGTAGGAAGGTGAAGAAACACTTCATTTCATGATATTATTAGTAACCGATCATACTAATGTTCAATAATTATATTCAGTATTAAAATCTCAATAAAAGTACACCATCTCAATAACAATCTTCACTTATCAGTAGAAATTACTTGATTCATTGAAACTGTAATAAGTTGAATGTAATTAAAATCTTATATAATATTCAGAATTCAGAATATTATCAAATTTATTCAATAATTATTTGCACTTTAAATTAAACTTTGTTTTCAATAATATCTGTAAATCAAACTCGATAAGTCTAAAAGTCTAGATTTGAAAAACGTCAATTACCGATTCTCATTCATGTCAAACGATCTACATGGCAAAATAGTGAATATAAAATTCTGACGTCATTCCATCAAAATGAATACTTAAAACCCATTTTGTAGATTATTTTGATAAAAATTTCTATATAGATAGGTAAATTATTCAAATAGACGTTAATAAGTGATCATTAAGTAATTAAAAATTTTCTTCAATTTTGTTGAGCACATTTGCTAAATCAGTTTTTATCAAATATAAATTAGACAAATCATAATTCTATACGAATTTTTATACAATTTAAAAAGTTAAATTGGAATTTTCATAGAAATATAAAGTTAACTATTTCACACTCTATAACAAGGATACTAGAAAAATACCGAAGCCTGGCATCAATTTCTTATTTTCATTTATATATTTTATTTTATAATTGCAGAAATGATAGTTATAATCATTTTTACAAACTTTTCATTTCATTGGGATAAAAATTGTAAAAGGTCATCAATATTATATAAAAACGAGTATGAAACTTCGACTGTTAAATAATAATTAATTAGTTGAAGTTTAAGTAAATTTAAAGTTCTCGTAGTCAACCGGTTAAATAATAAATAATACATTATGTATGATTAAAATATTCTAACAATTATGAATAAATCATATCAAAAATCTTTGTGTATTTAGGATATCTTTGGAAAAGTAAACAAAAACAGTGACAAAGTTGACGTGTGTTAAGATTTGCATAAAGACTTTCTCATTGAAATATTAATTATAAAATCTCCTAAGAAACAGTAACAAATATAAACATAATAGTTAGCATTCAAAGTTAATTACTTTTTAGCTAAAGGCCAACTTATATTTGAAACCTAAAGAGTAATTACCTGGCTTGCCATTCTATGTAATTGCGTTTATTATAAGATTTAAGACTTTATTTGAAAATGGAAAAAATCACTCGATCTTTCTAACATATAGATTTGATAATAAACACGTTTTGTTTGATATTTTCAAAATATTCATAAACCTCTGGGAAAGTCATTTAATAACAATAGATGCAATATGCATATTTCAACCCTAGTCAAACTTTTTGTAAACTTCAATTATGTCATTATTATTCATATTTAAATCAATAAAGAGAGAAAATCCTAAATTTTACCAGTAAACAAAGTATGTACTTTTTATGTATTTTTCTATATTGACATAGCTGTTCAGAATTTTTAAAACTTTGTCTAATTAATTAACTCTACATACATGTCAGAATGCCCAAAACACATCATTATCGTAATCTAAAGTGACCAGATATTCTTTATTGGAATGCGGGACATGTTCAAATTAAAACTGCCTAATCCGGGACGTCTGGTTACTTTATATTAATAATTTGTACATTATGGAATAATATGACGAGAACACTATTCTTCACTAAAATAGTGTGTAAATTGCATATTTTCATTTTTAAAAAGACTGTATACTAATTATTTAACCATATTGTACACAACTTACAAAAAACAGAAGGAAGAAGTAAAAAAACCTTTTTGCGGACACAATTATGAAAAAAATTTTAACTTTGCACTTTTGTTTTGTACACTTAGACTTTTTAAACTGAAATAGCAATTATAGAATTAGATTTTTTTTAAATACTTAAGCAATATGAATTCGCTAAAGCTCATGACATACTTGAATTGAAACGTTTGAATTTAATTAATTGTTACCAGTTAAACCAAAGCAGTGTTATTTAATTGGAAAAGTTACTTTACAAATAGATAGCAATAATAAGGTAAGATGTGCAATACGGGACAATTTTTAATGCCGGACATACGATTTAAATCCGGGACGTCTGGTCACTTTATCGTAATCGGTAGAAAAAGAAGTATTTGTTGTCTTTATGGGAAATAAAGGTATTCACATTATTAAAAAATAAAGTATAGCACTGTCAAAATGAAAGATTCTACCTTTTGTGTTAGAGAAAAAATGATTTTCCAAGATATTGAACTACAAAACATTTTGGTAGATAAAAATAACGAAAAAGAATGGTCTATCATACTACTTTATTTATAATAAGTCATTTGCTTAAAATCAAACTGTAGGAAATTCTGATAATTGACGAAAAATTCGGGGAAAATGAAAAATGTATAGATAATAATGATCATAAAGAGAAAATGATCTTGGTTAAGTATTTTTATCTCTTTACCCAAATATACAAGTAAAAAAATTTACAACAAAATACGCAATTCCATAGTTTTGTGCTTAATATTACAAAAGAATTAAGCAACAGATTCATAGAGAATAAAATGAGAAACTAATCCCGCTAATATTGTCTAACAATCAAGAATACAATTTTTTTTACAAAAATCGACGCATCGAACTAAGCGGCTGGAAGTAAGATACCCAGCATGGATTTTAAGATAATAGTACATAATAGTGCTGCAGAAAATACCTAAAATCAACGGTATGATTGAAAATGAAATGAAAGCAATCTGTAATTATAAACCAAGGATAATACAATATTTGATAACATGAAACTGAACTATCAGGAACCTCCAAAAAATAATACATGAAACATATTAACGCATGTAAAAGGAGTTTTATCGATTTTAAAATAAAACTTCAGAAATTATGTTATTTGATTACAAAAGAAAGATATAATAATATAAATAAAAATAAAATTTTGAATATTTAAATTATATATACATATGAATTACAAATTTGATTTAGTCTTCAAAATGAGCCGAGTAACTGATAGATAATGCTAATTAATGCAATAAATTTATGAAATGAACACATGATGCTCATTTTAATATTCAAATAACCAACTAAATAAATTTTTCAATAAAATTTATCATTAAATTTTATAATTATTATTATTGTTATTATTATGCAAGAAATATACGCTTTAATCAATTTAATATATATTATGATTAACCACTTAAACTGAATCTAAGTCTAAGAATTATTAATTTTTATTTTGTATCTGCATAATATCAAATATCTGAAAATAAAAACTTACCAATTTTTGAATAAAATCGTCAACTGGTTGACCTGCTTTAACTAAGAGAATAATTTTTCTGGGAGATATCAATTTATCAACAAGATCCTCCAAAGAGTTCGCCCCTATGACTTTTGTGTGTTTAGCTTCGTTGTCCAAGAATTTTTGTACAGTTTGCAAAGTTCTGTTGAAAACGCACACCTAGAAAGTTCAAATTTGATTATATATATTTATATATCAATATATATATTTATATATTTATATATATATATATATATATATATATATATATATATATATATATATATATATATATATATATATATATATATATTTATATATCAATATAAATAAATTACTTTGTATCCGTGTTCATTCATATTAAGCACTAAATTCTGACCCATGACAGCCAAGCCAATTAGCCCAATATCTGCTTTTTCCATTTCGAAATTTAAAATTAAAAAGTTAACAATTTTTGCCTCTAAAACTTTTAAAAGTGACTGCTTAGAATATAATCTTTATAGTGATGTTGATTCAGTCAAACACGTAAATAAATAAAAACTCATGCTAAACATTTCAATTTCCATTAACATTTTTTATTTGATATTTTTTTTATATTACATAATTGTATAAATTAAATTTTGAATTCTGAAATCTTGTCTATGATTAACACTTCAATTTTATAATAATTATATTATGTATTTTATTCGATTTATTAAACACTGTGTTACAAGATTCTTAATTAAATTAATATGACAACGAATTAAAAATTCTGAATTTGCCTTAATATATATATAATCATTTGACGCTTAATAGAGCCAGCGCCGTACTATCGCAAGTGTGATATGTGTAATCGCACTGAGCCCTAGGGTTGCCAACTCCCACAATCTCGAACCGGGAGATTATAAAATTGAGAACAGTATAACACTTAAGGAATAATATAACCATGTTTTTTCATTTTTTTGGTTTACACATGTTAATGATTTTAACAATATGATGACTAATACCATAAAGAATTAAACAAAACAATTATTTTAACATATTACATTTTACATTTTAAAAGTGAAAAAAACCTGAAAGTGACAGACTAATAACGTGGGTAAGAAAACAAACAAAATCGCTCGCCGCGATTTAATTCATATCTAATTAACCCTCTACTGATTCATCCAATATTAAATTATCTTCCACATATCTTCGATATCTTCATACTGAATATTTGGAAGATTCATAGGAAGTAAATTCCTCCAAGTCCATTTCACTTGTCAATGCTCATCAAATTTTACATTGAAATTATCTTTCTCAATAATGATTGATTTAGAACTAAAACACTCTTTCCTCGTAAGCAAATGTTGTTGACTCAACTCAAATGAAAGAATTCTTTATTTTAACTCAAAAACCAAAGAGATAGTTTCTAATGATGGGATAAAGAGCTGTAGATTTCATTTACAAATTGGGATGTGGTTCATTTGTCACAGAAGATCAGTTACTGGAAGAATATAACAATTCGTTACCTCAATTTGATAGAAATTTGAAGTTAAAATTTTATAAGGATAAAATTCTAAAGTCATCCACGAATTTAAAGTTAAAAGGTACCGAAAAAATTAATTCTGTTTACTCTATGCAAAATCAAGCATTTCAAGGCTGTAATAATGATGATAATCTCAACTGTGAAACAAACCTAATGTAATCGAACCTTTGTAAAATATCTTTTCCCAAAACGATCATAGATGTGAGCTTTTACACTCCCTTCAAGATATCGAGTCCCTTCCCTAGCGATAGTTTAAAGCCTGAGCTAGAAATTTGTTATAACTTATTGCGCATTTTAAAAAATTCAATTTTTTTAAAATTTATTTTGGAGTGAAATTTAAAATTTTCTAGAAGAATTTTCTTTAAAAATGAATTTTTGAAAAATTTAGTGATTGTCGAAACCTACATATTTGCTGACCACGAATTTTTATATCTCATTGAGAAAACGGTTAAAATTAAGTTAAAATTTACAATAAATTTCATTTTCATTGTCAGTTATCAAGCTTCCATTAGGGAGGCAGCGTTTCACTTTGCATAAGTTTTAAGATGATTCCTTGAAATCTTTGATATTTCTTTGTAAAATTATAGAGCTCGTCGAGCCTTGACATTTTACTGACCACTACCAATTCCCATCTTCATAGGGATTTGGTCAAATCCAGGAGAAAGGAAATATTTTGAGTTAGACAATCTCGATGCTGTTTAGCTCTTTCCACTCATCTTGCCAATTTTCATTTGACTTAACACTCATTATGGCAAGAATTATGGGAAGAACATCACTTCTTTCCGATTTGTGGTTCCTGAGATAGGTGTATTTGATTATTTTATGTTACGTTTTCTACATTCTTCTTAATAAAATTTATTAAATTTTAAGTTAAAATTATGATTTTTAAAGTTTTGAAAAAATCTCTACTTTTATCTTTACAAAAACTATGACCAAAATAATTTGAAACATTCGAAAAATCAACTTTACTAAAAAAGACTCTTGTCTAACTTCATTTCAGATTATAGATCGATATTTTTATTTAATAAAATAGGGTGCTTATTAACTGTGCACATAAATTTACTAATAAGGAGGATAAACTAAATGTGCCCATAAAACAATTAAAAGTTTGCCCACATTGTTATTAACTGTGCACATAAAATTATTGAATTTGTGCTCAAAAAAATTTTAAAATGTATTCAAAATTTTACAAAAGTGTGCTCATAAACATCTTTTGTCTGCAGTAAATTAATTTTAAATAAGTGAAAAACACCTCATATTTTTAAGCTTTGGACACTTGATGTCCGATTGTGCCCATTGTCGATGGGTGATTATCAATATATTTTGATCTTGTATATTATGATGTGTCACCATTTTTTGGTACAACATCCCTTTCGGTATTGAAGGATCAATCAATTAAAAATCCTATTAGAAAAAGATCATGTGATCAACCCTATATAATGACTGTCGCCATAATTTTATTTACATTGTGTAGCATTGTAGCACAGGTGCTTATTAGCATCAGGTATATAAACAAATGAAAAACACAATATTAACAATTAAACATTTACATCCGTTTACACTGAATAAACACATCTATAATATGGGTTGGTGTGTACAACTCATATTATAGATGCGTCATTATTTGTGATTGAATTTTTTGAAATGCATGTGGTTAAACATAATTATGTGGTAAATACTTATTTAGCTATTTTATTTACCTATTTTAACTATTTGTATTTAGCCATTTTAGAAATGGCTTTCAAGTAATTTTTTTTATTTAAAGTAAACATTAAGGTTTGAATTTTGTTCCATATAGAAATGAGATCATTATTCAAACTCTTAAATGATACTTCTTATCAACATTTTTTATTATAAATTATTTTTAATTAATTTTTCAGGATTATTTTTAGGATTTTTATGAAATTTTAGAAAGTTATTTGGAATTATTTCTATATAATGTAAGTCAGATATATTTTTAAATATAAATAAACATTTTTAAAGGGATTAATTAGTAGAATTTTGTCATGTTTTATTAAAAAAATTAATATTAAATTTATTAAAAATTGAACATAAATCTTACAAAATAATGTCTTTATTATCTATACAACTCAAAGTTGAGTTTTCGGAATTTTCGTCAAAATTTTATCGGTTATTTTTTTCTAAAAATTCTAAAAATGTCTGTAAATGATTTATTATAGTGCGTTTATTCATTACAACGATTCTACATATCGAAAATTTGCATGCATTTTTTACTATGTGTTGTGTTTTTGTGTGTCAGCTTATTTTTTCTACCACTTTCTATATTAAATGAGTTTATTCATTGCAACGCTAAAAATCAATACACATGTAAGTTTGTATGTTTATATAATATACACGTATTGATTTTATTTTTACATTATATATGCGTTTATTCAGTGCAAACGGGTGTATTAATTTTTTTTTAAAAAGAAAAAAAAGTTGTCTATCATTTTGAATTTCAATTTCAGCATGTAAAAGCTTATCTTTAAATGAATTCGGGCCGATGAGTTTGGCTTCTTGACTCCAAATTGTAACAGCTTTTTGATGGCTTCCTTTGTTGCTGGATTAATCTCCCTTTTGGTTTGGTTTTCTAGGATTTCGTCATAATTGTGATTGCAGGTGGTTTCAAAGTGGACAAGACCATACTTGTCACTATTGTATTGCAGTTTCATGACTTGGCTACATTGTGATCCTCTTTTCCTGACAAGATTACAACGGTGCAACTCTTTGTGTCCATCTCTGGTGTCATATGCTTTATCAAATGACCAAAGTTTGTTTCTTGAGAGCCATTCAACTGTTTGATCTCTATTTTGAAAAAACTGAATTGCATTCCAATTTTTAAACAATTTGGTTTTTTTTGGCAATAGGTTCAGTGACTGAGTCTGAAATATCTTCATTAGAATGGTATTGGTACAATTCCTGGAATTCACTGCTGTTGTTCATTTTGCTCATTATTATAGGTTATGTAATAGTTAAAGCAAGTTTGAAAGTATTAATTAATATTAAAATTGATTTTTGTTTTTAAATTTAATTTAATTCTCTTTGGTAATATTAAATTTTTTTCGAGTTACTTAAATTTATTTATGTGCCCAATTAATAAATCCATGAGCACAGCAATTTTTTGATGTCAAATAATAAATTAATTATTACGTATTATAAATCCATGGGCACAATCAAGTAACTCATTAGCACAGTAATGCTTTCTTTGAGCACATTTAATAATGCCTCATTAAATTTTTACACTGGAAATTCACGTAAAAAAATAAAATTTACCTAAAGTATGAAATAAAAGAAAATAAGATTGATAAAATTTCAATGAAGAAAAGGATAAAGGTTATATTTATTTACCTTTATTTATTTTTCGATGATATTCCCTTCATTTACATTTTGACAAATGTTAAAAAAAATTTTTTATTATATTCAACACTAATTTTCGGCTTTGCCTCAATTAAGCAAAATAATTTTTCAAAAGTCCAATTAAATTTTTTTGAATGATTAAAAGAATTAGTGAAAAAGTTATCAACAAAATAAACATGAATAAAATTTAATTAAAAATTTGTTATTAAAATTAAATATAAAATAACAAAGTTTTATAAAAATATTTAAATGAATTTTATCAAAAAAAAATTATTAATTTTTAAAAAATAATTATTTGAAAAATTTGAAAATAAAATTGTTTAAATATCATTAAATATTCAGAGATCCGGGAAATGATGGAACTCATCTGAATTCTATAATCAAGTTTCTATTTTCTTTATACTAATTAGGTCCATTTCAATTTAAGATAGAACTTACCATTGGAGGTCCACAGATCCGCAGATATTCACAGATCCCATGCTTTCTTCCTCTAGTCCATCCGGTTGTACTAGGTTAATTAACAGAATGATTTACACATACTTGATATGATATCTGTTTACAACTTCTTGACTATTTTTATTTTCAATAATACGAAATTTTATGTTTTTTTATACGAAATTATTTTTTTTACTATTTCCAGATAGCTTGGAAAAGCCATTCACTGGAGTCATTCACAATAAATTGTTCCTTGATTCTGATATTGCGTTTAACATATTGTTGTTAAATATTGTAGAGAATTGAAAACACGTAAGAACGAATACTAGCCAAATTTATTAGAACAAATTTTGATAGAATATCGGATTTAGAATCGGTTGTGTAAATTTCTTTTTTTGCATTTAAAAGTTATCTCTCCTATTTTTTCCTATTTAAACAAATTTATTATTAAAACTAATTAAAATAAAAAGCGAAAGCACTACAATAAGCCCGACAAAATACGCGGAGCGTATGCTGGTGATGGAGACCCTGCTAGTGACGGTGGTATTGATGGTGCTGATGATGTCCCTATAAATGTTGCTCCTTCAGAAGCTTATTTGTCAATCCTCATAAAATTATTGAAATTTTTCATGCCCCTTTTGAACTGCGTATCTTGCATTGGCTGGTGAACTTTCCAAATGATTTTTGAGTACTTCATCTCCAGCTTCAATCCTGAAATCGCAGAGGCTTTGCATATTTGTATTTGCACATGTTTTTGCACATATTTTGCACATGTCCCACGAAATAAAATACTTGATAAAATCAGATCCAATTTTTTCCTATTTTCTTTTAGGGCACTGTCCATTAGATAAACAATCTTCAATTCTGGCTTTTCCCTTAATTGTAAGAACTTTGAAACACAAACCAGTGTATTTTTATGACACGCACTTGATTGATGACTTTTAGCACTTTCATGAAAATCTTTGTATTTTGTAAAAGGTTCTATGGTGAATGTACCTTGAAATCCATAATTAACTGGTTAGGGAAAAAGTATGCAAAATTTGCACACTGATCATTTTAAACGAACTGAATAACTCAGCCAGGGTGAGTACTGACTTAACCAAGCATAGCGAAAACAACCCTTTCCTTTTGAAAAAATAATATTTTCTGTTGGTGTTTTTGTATCGAATGTCAACAGATTTAATTAGAGATCATTGTTAATATTAGTTGATAAATTAATGTATTCACTGATATCATTTTCTTATGAATATAGCATTGTTTCATTTGTATTTGGGCGAGATTGATCCTGCAAGTTGTCCTCAATTTTGCTTGAATTGAAGTGCCTCCCCCATGCGCCCCTTACGGACGTCCATGCTTGCATTTTATGATAAGTCTTACGAGGTCCTTTCAATTCTTCTTTAGTAAATATATTTTTTTCCACTTTGTTCTTTATACAATATGAAATTTCATTAATCCACATAATCTTATTTGCATTTAATTATAACCAGCATTTTCCTCAAAAAAATCAAAATGATCATCGCCTCCTGTGATGGAGCTTTCTCGTTATGGTATTGCATTTTGTCCTGTTTCTCTTCAGCTTCACCTGAATAATTCACTTAGTTTGCATCTTGCTTTTTATATTATACTGTTTGTTCTGTTGAAATTGGCCCTCTTGAAATTGCATTATTTCTTACGTAATGATTCATGTTTTCAAGTTTACCGATTTTTTCTGTGAATTAGCTAATTTGTAATTGATGTGATCCAATAAGGTGAATCCCGAATCAAGTGAGGTATCTTTGGGCTCGGGTTTAGTATATATTACTTTTTTGTAGACAGCAAATTATCTGTTTCCTGATTATTATCTGTTTCCTTGACGTAATCACGTTTAAAAATCTTATTCAAATATTCTCAAGTTTCCTTCGTGTTCTGTTTGACATTTTGAGCAATAACTTAACAATATCCTCGATAGTCCATCAGCGTTGTTATGATTTTCACACTTCCTTTATTTTAAATCAAAATCATAACCTGACAACTCACTCAACCATGTTTGGAATTGTGGACTTATTGGTTTCGAAGTTGATTTTAAGAACTTTAAAGTCTTATGATCAAACATTTTGTACATCAAACTTTTTCCATATAAATAATGCCGAAAATATAGGACTTACTCGTATATTGCTAATAGTTTTTTTTCTAGCTGCACAGTATCCTTTCTCGTGAGCACTTAAAAGTCTTGAACCATATGCTATGACTTTTTCACAACCATTTTGAACTTGACTTAGACCAATTCCACTAAAACACACGTCACTATCCAAAATAAAGTAACCGACCTTATTTGGAAACCCCAAGATTGGTGCACTCGATAATAACTGTTAAAGTTTTCGAAAACTTTCTTCACACTTATCATTCCATTTAATATCTTTTTCATATCCCTTTGTAGCTTCATACAACGGTTTGGCTATTTCAGCAAAATTTGGAACAAATTTGCAATGATAATTTGCTAAACCCAAAAATGAACTTAGTTGTTTGCTGCATTTCGGTATTTCAGCCTCAATAATTCTCTTTATTATATTGTTATTCGTGTGTATATCAATTCACTCTTATAAAAACTACACTTCTTAGGATTGATCCTTAATCCCGCTGATTTAATTCGCTTGAAAACTTCCTCCAAATTTCTATTGTGTTCTTCGATAGTTTTTCCATATCATCTACATATGCTGCAACACCATTATACAAAATATCATCAAATAATATGTGCATAAGTCTTTGGAAAGTTGCTTGAGCTGTGGATAATCCAAATGGCATTCGATTGTAGCATAACTGTCCTTTCTTTGTAGAAAACGCTGTTTTTAAATGAGACGCTTCATCGACATGTACTTGATAATATGCGAACAAAAAATATCCGGACAAAGAATCGAATATTGTTTAAGGATTTTCCATTGGAAAACTGAATTTTTCAGTAACTTCATTAACCTTCCTAAAATCTGGACACATCCTGATTGATCTGTCTTTCTTACCTACCACGACCATAGGTGAGTTCCATGGGCTTTGGCATTTCCTTATAATGCCCATTTTCAAAAATTTCATAATCATATCGTTTACTTTTGATTCCATCTGCATTGACATGCGCCTATGATTTTAAATAATTGGATTTCCAGATATTTTTTTCAAATTAGTACAACCTAGATCAAAATCTGATGCCATGAAGATCGAACTATACATGGTTACCAACTCCAACAATTTTGGGTCTGAATTTGGTACAAAAACATCAAGCGCTTTTTGACATCGTTAGGTATCACTGTAGCTAACACCAACCGTATCTGAATCTATTAATGCAATTGATGTATCTGGCACTAGTTTTATTTTAAAAGCTAAAATCAAATTCATTCCATCCACAAAACTTGGACTTATATCCCTAACCACAATTACATTCACTTTCTGACAATTCATTCCAAACCATCAAAGTTGTATGATATCAGCGTATTTCCAAAAGCCCCACTGAGCGCCATTTCTATCTATTTTAAAATTGTACTGTCACACTTCCTCCATATGACCTCTGACATTACAGTAACCGACGCACAACATCTCAATCACTGTTCAACAACACTGAACAAAACTCCACCACATTCCATCCGTCTTCTTGAACATTTCGGTTTTCTGTGTTCTGCACATTTAATTCAACGACTCCACAGACGAAATATTTGCCATGAAGCGTATCTTGTATAAAGGACGGTCTTTGTCGTTTTCCTATTACCTCTTATATTCGATCCTTTTTATTTCATTTACTTCAGATTCTGACGTGACACCATTCTCAAGGTCTTCATACGAATAAGGCAGATTTCCTAAATTATTTTCTTATTGAATACAATGAATTCTTCTTGTATTATTACTCCTTAATAGAGGGCGTTATTAAAAAATGATCATTACCGCATATTAAACAGCACTTGTTTAAAGGACAATTGTTCCAAATATGACCTGATTCACAACAACAGTAACATTGACCGGGTTGTAAAGGTCGCAATTCTGGTTACGGTAATCCTTTCGCTTTTTTGTAAACTCGTCTTGCAATATGTTTCAAAGAAACCGTAGGCTTATTGGGTCTCTCATTAAGCAATAAACTTTCTGAGCTTCGTCTTTTTACAGTACTATGTTGTCTATTATCATGATTGTCGTAACTTCTTTTTTTACTGACATACCGGTTAGTCTCTGGAACTGATGGTCTAATCAATGTTTGAACATTCCTTGTTACCGATGCAAAGATGATTTTTTTCTATCATCTGCCCATACAAACACCTCTCTGGTGTCTTCTGTATGTAAAATATTTTCAGAATTTTTTTCAATTTCTCTATTTCTCTATACGTCTGGGTTCATTGCAATTGCATCCTTAACTTTTTCTGAATACATATGTCTTGTTACAATATCCTTGACAATCATGTCTTCTGTTTGATTTTCGGAAAGAACTTCGCGTACTACAAAATTTTACAAAATTTTCAAACCTTTATCAGACTCATTTCTTTGTTATTTTGCAAAAAACTTTTGAATTTTACATATTTTAAAATAAACCAACCTTTTATCTCTTGATCTGAGGCCGGAGTCTTTTGTGCTTCCTTAAAGGCCATCCATAACTCTTTTCCGTCTCCATGTAATAACAAATTGAACGCTGTTCCTAAATTGAGCGAATTTGTCATCACAAATTCTTTAATTGTCCTTTGCATTTTCTTCTTTTCCTCCAAAAAACTTCTTTATCACTGGATAAATTGAATCTTGAATATTCTTTTGCAAAGATTCCACAATTTTCTGCCTTTGCTGTGATCTCGTCAGAGCTGCGATTTCGGCGTGGTCGCCAGTAACATTTTCAATAATAATCATTAAAACTAACACGCTATTTTCAAATATATATTTAATATAAAATCCGAATATTTTATAAATAATCAACAATGCCTCACAAGTTACTCGTTCCCAATAATTACTTAAACCTTTTGAAATAATTTTAAAATCAGAGATACCTATTTTTTTACTGACACATTTCCTAACATGATTACTAATATTAGCCAATCCTTTTGGTCGACAGTGTTCAAGAACTCGGGTGCAGAGATGACGGGCAGTCTCTCCAATGTATGTGGCATTACACCCATTACATGAAAATTGATGCACGAACTCAGAACACAAACCAATTGGCGTAGGAAATTTACTAGTAAACATACTGCTAACTTTGCAAGAAGTGGAAATAATCCTGAATTGATCCTTGTCTACATATTTGAGAATTTTATGTTTAAATTCTCTGAAACCCTCAGAATAAGGCAATACTAACACATATTTCGGCTCCATGCGATTGGATCGATTCTTGTCACTTTCCGAATTTAACATAGTACTTTCCTCAGGAACAATAGGTACCTCAGATTCAGACGTACGCATACCAACGTTATAAGATTTAAACATTAACTTATCCACGGTCACTTTTGTCATTTTCTCAAGAAAAGATTTAGAGTAACCATTTTTAAGTAACAACTCAACCAATACATCAATACTTTTTACTGAATTAGCAAACGTGGAGGATAGTGACCACGCACGAAACACTAATCCTCTCACCATATTCCTTTTATATTTAAACTCACAAAAACTATCAGGCATTGTATATAAACCAGTATCAGTCGATTTTCTATATATTTCAGTCTCATAATGTTTCGATTTGCGTTGAATGAGTAAATCTAAAAACGCAATCGATGACCTTTTTCCTTCTTCACATGTGAATTTAATATTCTTATGCAAATCATTCATAAAATTTAAAAACGGCATTACATGTTCACGACTCTCAAACACCAAAAAAATATCATCCACATACCGTTTTTCTTTTCCAAACTAGACATAAAAATAGAAGCCATAGTTGGGGCTAATGGAGAACCCATAGCAACACCATCCACTTGTTTATACCATTCATTATTAAACAAAAAGTTAACATTCGACGTTGAAAATTCAAGCAATTTGCGAAAAGCAATTTTATCCACATTCTTATGTTCAGACTCATTATTATTCCACATTTCACAACATAAATCAAACGTTTCCGCCAATGGAATATTAGTAAAAAGACTACACACATCAAACGAAACCATCATTTCATCATCAGAACTTTTCTTCAGTGCAGCAATGAATGAAACAAATTCAAAGCTATCCTTACATTCAAACTCAGACGCCATTAAAGGTTTTAATAACCCATCCAAAAATTTGGCAATTTTATATTGAGTGGTTCCTACCATCGATAACACTGGTCTCATAGGCATACCTGCTTTATGTACTTTTGGAAGACCATAAAGCTTTGCGGGTTGAGATCCTTTTGGTTTTAGGAATTTCACCAAATCTATATCAATATTTTTATCATCCGACAATTTGTTTAACATTTTTATCAAAGTTAGTTCATCTTTCAGAGGAGGCAACTTCCCATTTTTTCGACAACTCCCATCTTTAACAAACTGTGGAGATGACAAAACATCGTTCCATTTGTTCACATACACATCATGGTCTAAGATAACCAAACCATTACCTTTATCATATTTACAAACGTTAATATCTTTTTTAGCCAAATTCTTCAAGATCAAAAAATCTTTTATATCTTGTTTTTTATTTTTATTAATATAATCAATCGTACTCACGTTCAACAAATTCTTTACATAATTATTATCTATATTCTTATCAAACACGCACATATTGTGGTACAATCTTTCAATTTTAGCACACAGTTTAGTTTTGTCAATACGATTTTTAATACCATGATTAGGACCATATTTTAAAATTCGCTCTTCATCATGTGTCAACACAATTTTACTCATATTTAAAAATGTTTCCTTTACATCAAACTTATAAATACCAAACAATCTTCTTAAATTATTAAACTTTTTAATATGAGAATCATACTTATGCTTTAATTGTAACTCAGAACAATTGATACACCATTTGATACAATATTGAAAACGAAAATCACCAATCAACCTGATCAAAACCGCTTCTATTCCAACTAATTCATCATCCAAAATCTTTTTTTCATCATCTTCTTTTTCTTCTGTGCTTCCAAAGTTCTACGCAACGTTTTCCGATGGATTGAAGTAATATCTTCTGTTAAAAGATAATTACTCAGTTTCATTTTAAAAATGAAAGAGGGAATCATACCATTCTAAAAAACTAATGTCCAGTTCCATTTTTCTAATTGAAATAAATTTCTTCAGCAATTTTTTGAACACTGGAACCGCAGAGGCATAATTATTAAATAAATAATCAAAAAAACGTGGCAATGATTTAATAATACAGAAACGCCAACTCAATAAATTCAACATAAACGCGATATATTTCAATTGTACAACAATCTTCGTCAGGCCGCAATCTGGATAATCAATAATCAATAAAGGCATTGTTGATTAGATATTTAAATCCAAAAATAAATGATCAAGTTGCCCGTTCCACGGAGATTTTGAATGTGTTTAAGTAATTTTATAAATAGGTTATTTAATATCGTCACTAATATTAAATAAACAACTAAAAAATTAATCCTTCCAATATCTGATGCATCAATTTTTGAAAAGTGGCAGGGGCTGTTGAGCAAACCAATTGATAATCTGTTAAAACAGAACTGTCCCTCTTTTGTACTAAATGCGGTCTTCGTTTGGGAATTTTCATGCAACTCTACCCGATAATAGGTCTGACATGAAAATATTTTTGACTTACCAATAACAACTACATGTCTGGGATCGGAAATGAAAACTTTTCTGTGACTGAATTTAATAACCTAAAATCTAGACACATTCTATCTGGTTTTTAAACTATCACAAGTGGTGTGTTCCACGGACTCTGACATTTTTTCACAACTCCAGCTTCTAATAAATTCTTTACTTACTCTTCAATTTTGCTTTCTAAATGCATGGGTTGTGATTTTGTGAAATCGGAGGACCTGAAGTCGTTATTTCATGTGTTATTACTTTTGTATGACCCAAGTCAAAACTGGATGCCATAAATATGCTGCTAAACTTAGATATTAAAGTACCCAACTTCGAATTTCTGTCCAACTTGAGCGTCGATAGCGCCAACTCTAACCGAAATGTGTCATTAAACCATTCACGAGCTATTTCATTTGTTGTGGAGATGTCTTTAATTTTTTCCAGAGAATAGATGCTTCTTCAATCAATAACAAATCAAAAATACTTACTAAATTTAGATCATTAAGGATCATCCAATTTTCAATATCCTTGAGCCATTTCTCTGCTTCTATCGTGCTTCGGTCATCGAATCTTCTGATATTAAAATTTAAAATATCTTTTGCCTGTTTAGGTAAAGATTCCATACCCATCTTTCGGCGACGCTCTGATATGGGTCACCCGATTTTAAAATTAATTAAAATGTAATTTTAATTAATTTAATTTTAATTTAATTAATTTAATTTTATTTTAATTTAAGTAAGGACTATGGGTACAAGGGTAATAGATATGAGCAGTACCCTTGCGACCATCACCCTTGTGAACCGTACCCATAGGTGGACAGAATAACTTGTCGGATAAACTCTGACTATATGGGGGGGAGGGGTATACTTCAATTTACCCAAAATGTATAATTAAATATAATATTTTTTTGAAAATCGGGTGACCCATATCAGAGCGTCGCCCATCTTTCTATGATGATTTCTTGTCACTACGTGAATCAGCTCGATTTTCTCGGTGTGGTCGCCAGTTACAATTTCTTCACAAATCATAATAATAAATAACAATTAATAAATGAAGTATATTTAAATTTCTAATCCAATGTGTCCTTTCTATTATTAAAACAACTATAATTAATAAACATTAATTATTGAACATCACTAGATGGAATTCAGAATTAAAAATTTGTGATAAAAGTTTATTGAACCGTTTGTAGTAAAGGAAAATTAAAATAAATAGACGTATCTACTGTATAGTATGCAATAAAGAGCAATTTGGAGAAACTTTAATCAAACACACTAATCACTATCGTCTACAAATGTTATAGTGGTAACAATAGCCCCATGACATGATTCTAATGCCACTGGACTAATATTCCTTGGTCGATAATTCTGTTCAAATTCTTCCCACGGAGTGTCAAGATTTCGTAACAGGTTCCGTTGTCAAATAGTTACAAAAATAATTATGGAATCAAAATTTCCGTTAGGTAAGTTAACCAACCAACCTTATAAATAGAAAATATATAAGTAATTTTGATAAATAGAACCGTGGTAACATAAAAATATCCGAAATTAAATTTTAAAAAATCAAATCATAAATTTATTAATATTTTTATAAATTAGTATTTTTTGTAATTTCCTATTAGTTTGGAGTTTGCTTTATTTGAATGTCTAATTGTGTTTGTTTAAATTGTCGGATAAAGAAATTTTCTATATAACAATGTATGGCTGTAACGCTATTTTAAGGTTTAAAATGAATAATCAAGTTTTTGAGTTTTTTTATATAAAAATTTTGAATATAAAAATCGCTTATAAGAAAAGTTACATGTTTTTATTTATACACTGCAAGGATATAAAAATAATTAATAATCATAAGCTAAAATTTAAACATGAAAACGGCTGTCATTTTAATGGGTTAGTAAATAATACTTAGTAAAAAATTATTCGATCATAATTATTTTGATATTGTTATTAATAATTCGAAAGAATGTATAATAATGAAATAAAATATATTCACAAGAATAAAAAATTACTATTATTCAACAGGTGCAACAATAAAAACTGTTGTTGAATCAAACATCTGGTTGATAAAAATTTCACTTGAAAAATCCAGTGCCGAAAATTCGTGAGTATCAAAAAACATCGATATATTATTGATTTATATTCTTCAAGCTCTCTTTTTAATAGATAAAAAATTAATTTTGATTAAATTTTTAAAATTAATTAGTTACATTTTTAAAATTTCATTTCATCATTGTAAAGTGTTTATCAGCTAAAATATTTTGTATTTTATTTTAGCAAATAAAACAATATTAGAAAAATCAACAATCTAACACCAAAAATTTGAATATATTCATTAGAACATTTTTGAAAACATTGAATTAATTTAAAAAAATTAATAACATAATTTATAACTTTTTGAATTAAATCAATATTATTCACATTTCAAATTAAAATTTTTCGCGGAAACCTTTGTTTAAATGAATGTTTCTTCTTTGAAACGTTAATTAAATTATTTATAAAAAATAATAATCAAAACTTATCAAAACATGAGTGATTCAGAAAAAATAAAACTACAAATTTGCAATGTTTGTGCTGTTGTAAGTCTTCGATGTCATTTAGATTTGGTGAAAATTGCCCAGAATTCCATCGACACTTATTACAATAGCTATGAAAATGTAAATTTTTGTAAATATTATCGAAATATAATTTGGAATTTTTATTTTATCAGCTTCTAAGAACAGAGTTAAGAAATCCGAAAATCACCAGGGCTCAGATTTGGAGCAGTGGAAAAATGACAATTCTTGGTGGTAACAGGTAGTTAGTTGTGTTAGAATTCGACATTGTATGATTTATTTTTGTTGGTTATATAAGTATTGAAAATACAAAAAAAGGAGCAAGGATACTTGCAGCACGTTTGAAAAAAATCGAAAGTGGAGTGAGGTTTTGTGATTTTAAGATTGTCAACATTTTAACGTCATTTAAATTGAACTATGAAATTAATCTTCAAGAAATTTACAAATCCGATATGGTGCGATTCGTGTAAGTATTTTTTATAGATTTAACTAATTATCCTTTAATGTCAAGCTATGAACCTGAATTAGATCAGTTTCTATATTATTATCCAAATCCAAAAGCCAGAGGATTGAAATATAATGTCTATAGAACAATGGCTAAGTGTACCAAAAGTGGTAAAGTAGTAGTTCATTGTAAGTAATTTTAAACAAATATTTTTCTTAATTATGTTTATCAGCTTTAACAATTCCCGAAGCAGAAGAAGTAGCCGCAAAAATCACGAGCATCGTACAAAACTTCAAAATTATCAAATATAATTCATCAGTAAAACAGAAAAAAGTCATTATCAAAACATTTTGCACTGAAACCAATGAAACAAAAATTTTGGAACTAGAACCTCGTGTAGATCCTAATAACAATAATAATTCAATCTCAATTCCAAATATTGCACAATTAACTTCAGAAGAAACTGAAAGCATTTTAGACAATTTATTAGATGATATGCTTTAAAATAATTTTGATGTGTATTTAGTATTTTTTCAAATAAATTAAATGTGTAATATTTACGTTTTCCATTTATTAGATTGATTAAAATTTTTTATGCTTTAGTAAATTAATTATTACACTTGAAATTTTATAGTTTACACTTTTATTGCAAAGGAGAATGGCTTTATAATTCAATAAAATACCGGATAAGTAGGCAAGTGAGACAATGAATTTAAATTTAATCAAGAAGCTAATTTTGCACGTTGAAAATGATACTATTGGCTGATATTTGTCTAGAGCCAGCTAAAATAGCCAATCAGGTTTACTGCGTTTCTAAATGTTCATATTTTAATGAATTTTTCAATAAATGTGGAATTCTATTTTAAGTATGTTATTAAAATTAATTATGTCAACATAATTGGTGTAGTAGAAGTTTGACAATATTTATCATAATTTTTAATTTCTGTTCAAAATTTGGTCTCTTTCATAGATAGCTAGACCTAAATTATACCCTTCGCGTTGTTTCCAGCATAACACAGAATACAATGGATTTAACTCTTCAATGCCCGTTGATTATAAAACGTTGGTACTATATTGATTGAGTGAGTACTTGCAAAGCACTCATGTGGTTCAGAGGCGTAGCTATGATGTTTTGAGCCGGGGGGCGAACTAAAAAATTGGCAGCCTCTCCTCACCCCGTTTTATAAGGAAAACAACTTTAATTTTAATGAAATATTGTATTTAAAGAAGCAAAATAAATGGTTTATATATTCTAGAAAAGATTTATTTTTATTGACTTCACAATCACAAACTGGTCAATCACGTAATCAAAATCTGTTTTCCATTTGAAGATGGTGAATATTTAAAACAAGCATTCTTAGAAGCTGGCGATTCTTTGTTCGACGATTTCAAAAACAAATCTGACATTATGACAGCTATAGCTTCACTGCAATTATCAGCTAAAACTGTCACGCGCTGTGTAGACTCGATGGCTTCGGATACATTTATTCAGTTAAAAACCGATCTAAATACGTATTCTTATTTTTCGATGCAACTTTATGAAAGTTTAGATGTAGTTGATAAAGCTCAGTTGGCTATTTTTGTGCGTATGGTGTTTAACACTTTCGACGTGAGAGAAGAACTTTTAAAAATATTAACCCTTAAAGGACATTCATGTGACCAAGATATTTATCAAATCGTTAAGGATTTGATAGATGAAAGTAATATATCTTTGGATAAATTGGTAAGTATCACTACTGATGGAGCTCCATCATTAACTGGTATGCATAAAGGTTTTATTGCATTATGTAAAAAAGATAAAAAATATCCTGAATTCATAAGTTATCACTGTACATCAGCAAGCCCTTTGTGCTAAATTTTTGAACATGAATTCTGTTATGAAACTTGTAGTCAAAATTAGTAATTCTATAAGAGGAAAATCACTGCAAAGACTTTATTTAAAGAACTAACCGACGAGCTCGATTGTCGATATGGTGATCTGTTATTACATACAGAAGTTCGTTGGCTAAGTAAGGGAAATATTTTAAAGCATTTTAGAGAATTGTTACCACAAATAAGTTTATTTTTGGAAGGACGTCATCAGGAGCTAAGCAATGTTTCATGGCTTAGAGATCTTGCGTTTCTTACTGATATTACGGCGAAGTTAAATGACTTGAATGCACATGATAAGTGCGGTGCAATGTTTTAGCCAAAAATTAATCCTGTGGAAAATGAACCTAATAGAAAATGATTTAAAACACTTTCCTAATATAAAAGAAGAGATTAATAATAGTTCAACTCCTTTTTCCTGTGAAAGTTATTTACCAATTGTTAGTAATTTAATAGAAGAGTTTGAAAAACGTTTCGCAGATTTCCGCAAGATCGAACCAATTGTGAAATTTATTATGTATCCTTTCGTAAATATTAATATCGAAACTCTCTCGGAAGTTATTAATAACAAATTTGGATATGATAAAGCACAGCTAGAAATGGAATTAATTTCAATACAAAATGATATAGAGTTGAGTTGCGAATTTTCTAAAAATTAATTGGAATTTTGGAGCCATGTAACACCGAATCAGTATCCCTTTTTAAGAGATGTTGCATTAAAATATCTTGCCTCTTTGGATCAACGTACTTGTGTGAATCTGTATTTTCAAATATGAAATTCATAAAGAATAAATATCGAACAAAACTTACCAATAAAAATCTGGATAATTGTTTAAGATTGGCTGTTACAAACTATTCTCCGGATATGAAGAAACTATTGGATGAAAACCAATTCCATTCATCACATTAATTGTTTTAATAAATATTATATTTCTGTATTTATTTTAAATAAGAGATCGATCTTGAAGCCTCGTGATTTTAAAAAGTAGCTCTGGCCATGGAAAAGTTTGCCGACCCCTGCTCTAAAGAAATATTAAATTTATAAATAATCCTATAAATCTTACGAAGTTTTTTTGTTATTAATTTTCTCAAACATTCTTTCTGCGATGTTTTTTATAATAAATTGAAAATAATAATATTTTAACAATATGTTAATCACTTTTAAATTTTAAAATGAAAAAGTCTCTTAAATATTTGCATGTATTTTTTATTATGCGAGCTGTGTTTGTACACCAAACACCACTGAGATACAATTTCTATAGTTGTGGTTAGTGCAGTGTTTCTCAACCGATGGTCCGCGACAAAATAAAATTGGTCCGCGTAAGCGTATTACAAATATAATTTGGTCCGCGTACAAAGAATAGATAGATTTTTGGTCTGCAGAACGTTTTAGGTTGATTAAAACTGGGTTAATGTATGCGCAGGAACCCCTTTACACCTATGCTTGTATCAACGAATGTTCAAGTGTATTATAAATGTTATCATTTAAATCATTCATTTGATCACTTTAAACTATTCAGGATAGAGGTATAACGAAAACCGAGAGAGCGTTGAGACATGGAGTCGGAATTATCGTCGATAGACCAGAAAACGCGACTTCACCCCCTCTGTTCCCAAAGAAAGCTTACGTTCTTTTAATTATTGTTATTTAGTGGTACAACTGGTTGAAAGCACAAGGGAAGACAATGAAGCTGCTATGCAACTAGTAGAGAAATTTCGTGCTATGTTCGAGTAACTCAAGGGAAAGACATGAGAGCTAGAAGGTAAGTGATTCACCAAGCAAACAAAAGCTACTCAGGATCAAATGCAGATCCGCGCATTGAAAACCAGGATCCGCAGTCGGAAACTCAGTCAAAGCAGGTCACTGTGGACAAATTGTTCATTCTTGCTGATTATTCAACCTGAATCATCCTTGATTTTATAATTTTCAATGGAAAAAATTCCTATATAACTCATCATGATTTTTGAATAAAGGACATATCCTTTATGTTTATAATTGGTACACAAGTCCAAAACTTTTTAATTTGCTATTCAACATATAAAACTGGAGCATAGTGTTAGGGTTAGCGCAAAAACCAAAAATTCATATATAAAACGAAAGCATAACAAAAATGGGTAAAAGCAATAAAAGTGGAAAATTAATTAAAATTTACTAAAAATCAAAAATCAATATTAAACGGGGGTATCGAGTATGTTTGAACGCCAAATTGATAGACGAATTCAGAAATTATAATAAAAATTTAATAAGGTGTTCACAGGGAAAGTTAATGCGAAAAAACAAATTAATTAAAATTAATTAATCGGTAATGGAAAACCCGAGCCAATGGGAAGCCCGAGCCCATGGGAAACCCGAGCGCCATAAGAAACCCCATTCGCAGTGAGAACCGAGAAGTGAGATAAAAAGAGGAATATTTTGAGCTCTAATCAAGGGTAAACAAATTAGAAACCCCAAAATATTGATTTAGGATAATTTAGCACAATTTTCTAGATAATTGGCCTCTTATGAAAAGTATAAAAAGAGAGCTCAGAAGTGAAAAAGCAGCCATTTGGTCGAAGAGAAAAAAAGAAAACAAAGAAGCACAATCCAGCGATCAATAATTTGAAGGATAAATATATTGAGACTCGAACCAGAAAAGGTGATTACCCCTTGGGTTTTTTACCTTTTCGAGTGAAAAGTATCGAGAGAGAAAGGTCCAAATAGTGACAAATTGTAATTGTGATAAAGATTTAATAAAAAGTATTCTGTGTTGGGTTTGAGTTATTTGGCTGAGTAAGAACACGAGGAGTCAGAGAGAGAACCGACTTTCAAATAAAAACCCAACAATAGTAAGGGTTATCCCAACATGACTAGAAAGCTAAAAATAGGTGAAGTTGAAACAGCTGCGAATGGAAATTAACTTGCCTTGAAATGGAAGGATAAAAAGGATGTATTGATGCTGTCCTCAATCCATTCAAATGTTGGGGTTGGGCTCGTTCGGAGAGCAATTTCATTAGCCGTATAGATGCTAGGATGATAGTTAATAACAATAATAGGTAGATAATAAACTGTTAAAAATAGAATAAATATAATAATAGTATTAGTTTATTACTTAAAATAAATTATAAATAAAAATAGTACATTTAAATTAATATATTTAGATAATATACTTATTTTAGTAATTATAAAATAAATAAATAAATAGAAAATAGTATTTAAGAAAAGGTAGAAATTAGTAAATTCATAAAAGCAATTTTGAACAAGCAATATTAGCTTAGTCAAACCAGCGGAATTTATTAACCATGTGAGGCGTTCAAGTGGTTCAAGAAGACAAAAAAAATGTTTTGTTTGTTCGAAAGCAGGAAATGAGATCAAAATTCTTAATAAATGTGAATAATGTGATGTTGGTTTGTGCATTCCCACTTGTTTCAAATCGTATCCCACAAATCTTACAAACATTATATCAATCATATTCAACCACAATATTCAACTAGTTATTAATTTTTATAAAACTTTTTGAAAATAATTTTGTTCTAACTCAAAGGGTTTATCAAATTTTTCAAATGGTTATCATGAATGATTGGCAGCGCCGGTTTGAGATAATTATACGCCCCAGGCGAAAATTATAAAAAGCGCCCTATTTTAAAAATTAGGTACAAAAATTATGATAAAATAAAAAAGTTTAACAAAAAACAATCCATTTATTACTTTATTTCATTTTTTTCGATTGACATATATATAAAAAAAACAGAATTTATAAGAATGATTTTTTCCTGGCTTTCATGTCTGCAAATTTTTCTATTGCTGCCTCCAAATTCATATACCATATTCATACCCACTCAATTTTTTTGGTGGCATCTTAGCTATGGCATAAATTTATATAAATATATTATATATTTTCCAATATATTTTTAAAAAATGATCTTAATCTTACCTTACCTCTTATATATTTATATTTTTAAAACAGAATAGGAATACAAATTTAATTTGAATAAACTGCAACAACACAACACATTAGTTACACACTTGAAACAAAAAAATTGTTAAAAAAAAACTGGTAGCTATAGCTGTTAATTTAACTCGCACATCAGTTTTTGTAATACATACATATAATTTTTTTTATTTCAATTTTCAATACATATCAGAATTTCTCAGAATTGGAAATTCGTATATTTTGCATGTACTTTTTTTTTGTTTTTTCTTATTTTCAATTTTTTTTAAAACGGTTGGTTTCATAGATAAATTTCAAAATATAAAGTTTTGGAGGCTTATTTTATAATTTACTTTGATTGTTTATAATAAATTTTGGCGCCCTCTAAAAAAAGGCGCCCTAGGCTATGGCCTAGGTCGCCTGGCCCTTGGGCCGGGCCTGATGATTGGAATGGAAAAAAAAATTCAGGACTCAAATTTTATTAAATACATTTATTATCACAAATATAAACACGACACTATTTGAAAACGCAAATTAAACATCACTCATACCATTTATTTCATCATAACATAGAAACAGAAAAACAATATAAATTTAAAATTGTAAGATGTTTTCAGCTGACAATTAAATATGTTGTAAAAGTAGTTTAAAATAAATAAAAATAGTAAAAAATTTAAATCTTAGAATTTTGAAATATTTCAATATGTAATTTTGCAGTAAATTAAAAATTATATTTAAAAATTATATATTAAAAATTATGTTTCAGTACTGGCCGTTTAAGTCCTAAAGCCTAATTTTGGATGAAACATTGTGACGAAAAGAAAACGAAAACACGCTTAGACAAATGTAAACAAAAACATTAGTATTAGTAAATATTAGGAATTATTAATGATTGGATTTGCTGGAGCCATGGCCAATCGATTTCTGATCCTTTGAATAACCTTCCTGTTTGTATCTTTATTTGGCATCTGACCGATCGTTGCTAAATCGATGCCCTGGATGACATGGTTTATGATTTGTGCAGGTTGTTCCACTGTTTCGAGCAGCATTTCTTCTGTGACTGTGACTCCCACTTCTATTGACTATGGCATCGTTAAGATCAGTGTGAATCCGGGCTTTGCATTGTCCCTGATTATCGCATCTCCAGAACTTCTTTTCTTCGTTTACGCTCATTTTGTGGAAGCTGAAAAGATGCCCTTCGTCTGCCAACTTCTTACGTCCTCGTTGAAACTTCAAATCATCAGTCATGATGGTTAGTTTATTTAAAATTTAACGTTTTGCGAATTAATAAAAATATTAATAATTCCTAATATGGAGATTTTAATTCATAACCACAATGATCTCTCATATCCATTTGAAGTTAAGCAACACAAGAACATTATAACACAGATATTTCCTAATTTGGAAGACTTACCCATTATTCTGTAAATTGGAAAATAAATTGTGATGTCATTTTGTGTAATTGATAAATGAGAATTTTGTGTATGAAACTATGCACTAAATAATGATTTAGATATTATTGAATTCCGATTATTAAATGGTGAACACGTGGAGTCAGATAAAAAATTCTATTTTTACCGAAATATATTAATAAACACAACAATTTAAAAATTAATAAATAAAGAATAAAAACAGAAAAAACTATAGATTTATTAAAAGCCGAAATTAAAGTGAAAAATATGATTAGATAAAAAAATTAGCACCAGGAAAAGAAAGGTCTTTTCGGATAATATGTATTGAAATCGGAATCTTCCAAATCACCTTGTTGAGGAATCTTTTCCCGTGTTTTCTCATTTTTTCTAATAATTACAACCGGCATATTAACGAGGTCATAAGGAGTTAATCTTTTATTTAAGGCTGTAGTAAGATTAAATATCTATAAAAGCTACGCATAAAGCAGATTCTATAATCATTATACAGTACCTGTCCTCTCATTACTGCCATTTGATCGCGAAAAGTAGATTTTTTAAAATCTTTGTCCAACTAAATGAAAATTAATATTGATTGAAAAGTGGAATGGTGCTTCAAAATAATAGATTTTAAAAAGCACAATTCATAAAATTATAGCATGTATATTTTGCATTTAGAAAGTAAAGTTAATGTAATTTCTAAGTTGGAACCTTTTCGGATAACCATGCCAAATTTGGTATGCATTTTGTGGATTTTAACTGCAAAAAAGAAGTTGTTCGCAACTATATGTCGAGCCGAAATTTGTTAATAGGCCGAAAGTAAGCTTTCTAGAATTTGGATAAATATCTATCAGTGAATTCCAGGATTTGAATATAATATTCTCTGATGTATCTTTCATTGTTAATTCATTAATTGCCGCCTATGTTAGCATATTTTTGAATTTATCAACCTAAATACTTCTATTTTTATTTCTAGAAATTCTAACTGAATGTGTGAAAGGGAGAGAATAAATCAAAAGATAAAGATTAATTATTTTTGAAAAAAATCTTGGAAGAAAAACAAAAATTTGTCATTGAAAGAATTATATATCAAGAAAATATCCTTTTTCGTTTTCGTACTCGATATGTAAATCAAGATTTTATGATTTTTTAAATATGTATGAGAGCTGATGGTTCCCTACTATTTTGAATTAATTTTCAGTTAATTATTTGATCATTTAGCAATTTTTAAATATATGTTCAAGTGTAGTTGATAATAAATAGATCAAAAATAAAAATTGTGTTATAAATATGTTAATCAAAATTCTTTTAAATTACAGATATTTATTTAATAATACTTTTTTTCTAGGTATTCAAAACTATTATCATTATTATTATAATTTTAAACAAGTAAATGATAATATAGGCCTTTTCTGCAAAGTACATATTCAATAAAATGAAATAATTTTAGATTATAGATAATCGAAATTTATTTCATTTCATTCAATATACACTTTGCAACAAAAGGCTTATATTATCAGCTGCTTGTTTAACATGTAATTAATGATGCTATCAAGAAATAATCGCTTTTACTTATTATAACTTTAATAGTACTGTTCTAGGGAAAGTAAGTTATGCGTTCTTCTCATCTGTTCCGTTAAGGCCTTCTCATACTTACCACCCAGACTGCGGACTTCCTTACTTTCCCGTGCTGTAACCGGCTTTCGAATATTTTAACATCATAGATATAACTCCATATTCGTTTTATTAACCTGCTTGGATGAAAAGCCTTTCCTACTCTCAAAGCCCTACCACTTACGTTGTATTCCATTTCTCAGTAAATTTCTTCCTCCTTTCCTTAGTTGTGTTGGGATAGAAATCAATCTTCTCCTTTAAATTTCTTTGTCTTAATCTGGCAAGTAAATAATCAACTGAGATGACCTACATAGCACTTAAAAAGCACTAATACTTAAATTAATTCGTAAAACATGAAGTAAAACAAAAGTAAAAATAGAACAGAATTAAAGTAAATGAAAAATAATAAACTCAAGCAGTATCACACGAAACACATTCTAAAGCATATAAATAACATAACTCACCCAAAAAAGGGACAGAAAATAGCAAAAAATACTATCTTATTCATAGAGTGAGTAGTATGTAAAGGCGATCTTTGGATCAATCAGAATAAAAAGAAGAGAAAAGAATTAAAATAGAAACAATAAATTTAAACAAAATAAGGAAATAGACAAATCAAAATCATTGGAACTTCAGATAAAAAATAGCGATAAAATACGATCTAACACACACGATCGATCCTGACTGCTCGAAGGCATGCAAGACAAAACTCTATAAAGGGCCATCTCAGTAACCACTTTACCTACTTTTTTATATCTGCTAGACTTCAGTTAGAAATCTGTAATTACTTTTCGTATCATTTGAAAACTTAGTGTTAAGGTGTTATTACATAATTACGTCACGCTCGAGGGTGGCTGGATGAGTTGAGCTGAATGTGACGTCACACAAGTTGTATTTCATGGACCACAAGTATTATTATTGCAACAATCTTCCTCCGCTACTATGCTACAGTGATGCTGATACTTTGACTAGACAACGATGACTAACAATTGTTGCTGCTACAGCAAGCTCCCAAGCAGCCTAGAGGCAGCCACTAGCTACCCTCATTTCGTGAACAATAAAATGACGTCACTACTCTCAAAGCCCTACCACTTACGTTGTATTCCATTTCTCAGTAATCACTTGCTACTCTTCAAAAATTTAATTAATCATCTTGGAAACCACGTTTTAACTTTCGAAACCTAATTTAATTTTTATATTTTGTATGTCTTATGAAAATTTTAATATCATGTAACTACCACTGTCACTGATACCGTAAAACCTTGATAATTCGATTTATTCAATAATTCGAAATTTTTCGCAAAAAAATCTGCGGTAGAAATAATTTATTTATTCCCGTTTTTATAATTCGAATATTTCACCCCATTGAAAAACAAGTCACTCGACATCAAGACAAAAATAAAAATCATTCAAAAAGTGGAGAAGAGTTTCACGAATAAGAAGACTATTGTCGAAAAATACGGAATCCCTCGGAGCACACTTTCGACCATACTTAAGAATAAAGTGTCAATCAAAGAAAAGGATTCGGATATTAGCATTAACATCAATAGAAAGAGATGGAGCATTTGAGAAAAAACTTGTAGAATGGATACAGGTAACATGGGATGCAAAGATTCCAATGCCGGGCAAGGTTTTAGAGCAAAAAGCCCTAGATTTGGCAATATCTATGGAAATAAAGGATTTTAATGTCAGCAATGGTTTATGAATTTTCAAAACCGAAACCAAATTGCTTAAAAAGCGATTAACTGAGAATCGAAAGATGTATATGATATTCTATGTGATAATTGGAGGAAGGAAGTCTTCTATAAAATCAATGAAGAATTTGACGAAAAAAACATTCCTTCATATTCAAGATGACAGCCAAGTCTATTAAAAGACTAGATAGATCGTCTGGAGGGAACCTGGCTCTCGCCTTTCCAGATGAAGATGAGAAATCAACAGATCAATCGCATGGAGCACTGCCGTGACAGTCTCATCACAAGAGCAGAGCCCAGAGGGCCTTGGTACAGGAGCAGTCGCAGGCCCTGTACCAGGTCTATAAAGCGATCGTCAACAACACTATCGATCTCGCACACATCTCGTGTCTGACCTTTTTGTCCTATTTTCGTGCGCAGGATGCTCTTCGTTAGGATCTTCAGCTCGCGCCCCAGCGCCAGTAGTCGTAAATGTCCAACCGGTAGTCGCACTAATCATCTACGAAAGTGGAACATAACGCTAAGAAGAGAGCAAGAAAACAAGCGGCATTGACTCAACTCATCGAAATCATCAGCCCGCCGAACTTAACGATCAAAATGCCGGAAGAGGCTTGTTTGCAACACATGGGAGAAAACGAGTTTGAGATAGACGCTCTCCTGGCGGATATCGAGCGCAACGACTGGTGAAGTCTCATTAATGACAAATGATCTGGGGCAATCATGTCAAACATTCAAATTTGATTCCCGCATTATCTTGCTTTGTGGTTAATTAAATAATAAATTTCTTTTTACTGTGTTTTGTGGCGATGAAAATTCAAGGAGAGGAGGGAAAGTAATCCGCGCAATTGCTAAAGTCAAAATCCATGAGTTGATTATCGTCGCCGTAAAAAAACAAGTAATCCACAGACGGAAATGTAAAGGAGAGTAGTTATAAGATCGTAGCTCATCTGCCTTTTATTTTTCCATCGATAGTAAGCAGTACCAACATGCAGTTGTCATGGACACACTGATCAAGATCGTTCTAAATAATGAGCTTTTAGGCACTGAGTCATCGACCTTGTTGAAATTGTATAAATTATACATCAATCGATACAGAAAATCGATTTCCAGAAAACATTTAAATAAACTGTCATGATATCGATTAAAATCAAGTTGTTGTAAAATTTTAAAACAAATTTTAATCCTTGCAATTTATATTATTATCATTCGATAAAGTCGATTTACAGATAATATTGAAATTGAAAATGTTATCGATTAAAAATTATGATAGACAAAAATTGATATAAAAATTTAAAATTAATTCATTAAATGTTTTTTGAAATTGAAAAAAATGTAAAATTTTTGCTTATAAATCAGTTTATATTAAGGGTTTTTTAAAGCGAGTTTGCAGTTCTTGATAGGATTGAATTATATATTGTTTCTGTGAATTTGTATTTATGTTGACAAATCAGACATAAGGCTATAAATCTGCTGTCAATAATTATTTTGTACCAAAATATTTCAAATGAGAATTAATAAAAGCTAGAACTCAACTGTTTTCAATTAATTATCAAAGTTTTGAAATATTAATTTATAAATATGATAATAACTAGCTGTGATACTTGGCGTTGACCGGGGCGATAGAAGTTTTGTTATAAAATTGTTTTCTTTCAGTAAAACGCACGTTATTTTCCAAAAGTATTAATTTATTTTCACATCTATCACATGTTATAAACATTTTGTTATAAACAACTTTTGCTTCAAACACTGCTCCATCTTGACCCCTAAACCCCCGTTTTATCGGGGGTCTAACCTAACTGGTTCGGGGGCTGTCAAAATGCATGAACATTTTGTTATTTAAACCAACCCCATGGATTACCTTTTGTTCTTGATAATTTCCGTGTTCGTCAAATAATTATTTGTTTCATTATTTGGACTGGTAAACACAAATGGGTTGTTTTTTATCGATCCTGACAAATCGCTGTAGTTTCAAGACTATTGAGTAAAAAATAAAGTTAATTCTTGTTACTCACAAGCCCCATGCTCAGTTAATTAACCGATTTTTCTACCAATGTCCAGAAAGTATTTTCTAAATCGCAAATTTTAACTTTTCCTAGAATCCAAGAAATTTTATCGGTTATGGGAATTATGATATCAATGTTTCAAAGTAAATTCTAATCACTAATGATTATTAATCACAACAGAAACCTGAATCAATTGCTGAACTTTCAATACTCTGATCGTTTCAAAATTTTCCATGAAATGCGTAATTAAATGTACTGAAAGAACCCACCTTATATTTATAGAATTGTATTTTCTATTATCATTCGATAGAGAAAGTCGATTTACAGATAAAATTGAAATAAATATTTTATCGATTAAAATTAAAAATTATTGTAATATTTTAAATTTCTTAGATGCCAACAAAGTACACAATGTTACAAATATATATATATATGGATAGGGCTAATGTTGATGAAGTATATGTTAATAGTATTTATTATTTTTTAGAAACTATTTATAACTTACTCTGAATAAATTAAATAATTTTTTGCAAATAGATTCAACAAAGTCTTGATCTAAAAGTTTACTTAAAACGAGATCTTTTATAGAATCGGAAAAGGGTATCTTGGCCATTGGAAGCCAAACCCAATAAAAAGGATCTGAAATGAAAATAATAAAATCAAAGGGACAATGGATAAATACATGCTCGCCATTCATCAGGATGTTTATAGGGAAACGCTAATCCATTATCTATTGCAGCTACCTTGATTTTGGGTTGAAATACCAAATTCCAATTTCCATCCTCTTTCTAAAGAGTGGAATGTATTAGATACAAAACACGAAACACATGTCCAAAATCAATAAATTTACAATAAAATCAGTATCATTCTTATATTAAATCATTATTTTTCATGATACACTGATTTGAGCATTAGAAAACATTTGCGAGTAATTTAAAATACGGAAGGAACAAGTAGAGGTGAGAAGCTTGAACATGAAGATCCTCAAACAAGCCTGGGAGATAGTCATATATAACACTTCCAAATATACAGTGAATAAGAACTGTTTTTCTGTACCAAATCTAGCCGCAATGATTTCGACTACGACTACTTAAGAAAAGACAAAATTGGAAAAAGCAGAGTGTAACCGAATGCGACGGTTGTAAAGGCTCGGGTAATGGGACATGGCAGGAAGATCATTACTTATTCTTATTATAGATCAAAAATTGTTTTATTAATGTTCAAGATTTTAAAAAATTATGAGTGGTTTCTTTGTTGATTATCATAGCTACAATATGCTAATAGATTTCGAAGAATGAAGGGACCAGTGAGTTGCAGGGTACTACAGTTCTATGATAAGCCTATAAACACTAGGCTCGTAGTTTTCAGTAGTTTTGGAAACGAGGGTCAACTTTTAGGGTCACATGATCAATGTCACTTTTAGGGGGTCACTAGCGGTAACTATGATGCGGTGCAACAGGAGTGAACAGAATGCGATGTTAAAAGGTTTCCCTATCCTATGCCCAGAGCACGATTTTATTTTTAAATGAATAATCTTAACAATTGAAAATTTACCTGAGAATCAGTTACTTTAGGGCATTCGTAACTAATTAGCCAATTGTCATTGCCACGGTCTAAAATTAAAAAAATTTGATTGATGTATTGATTTAAAAACTATTTTTAGTTCATTATGGTGCATCGAATATGATTCAAGGACACTGCGATCCATTACATGAAGTACAACCATGAACAGAGAATATGTTTATATTTTATTAAGCTGAAAATTCTTTATTTTTGTTTAGCAGAAACGAAATATATTAATCTCTTGTAAAGGGTTCGTTGAAATTGCAAAACCGGTATGCGAGTATTTGAGCTAAAATTGACGGTATTAAAATAATTTCCTACATAAATTTTGGGGTAATTATAATCTATTCCAAGCTTGTTAAATATTAGTAAAAATAGTAAAAAATTACCAAATTCTTAATAGACGTGGAACAGAATGTATGAATGTAGGCATTCGTAAAAATGTGCAAAAACAATAAAAGCAACTCGGGGAGTGCAAGTAGGATCCAGAATCCATGTATCACTTTAAAATCGTTTATACTTACACAGTTTAGAAGTATACAGATTCTAGGATGTTTGGCTTGGACTAGACATGATACGTCTTGGTTTGCTTGTTTTTTTTGCTAAAGGAATCGCGTTGCCAAGTTTAATTTATGCATCAATGGTGCCAAATTTTTTCAACAGAGGATCACTTTACAAATCATGAAGATATTCGGAGGTAATGAAATACTCAAATAAGACAACAAACAAGAGAATAATAATTATCAGAAATACTTTATTCAAAGAAGGAGTAAAATTTTTAATTTACTTGATTTCCAAAAATATGGCGATAAATTTATTTAATATCGCAAACACTTGATAAATTTGATAAACAGCTGACAATTAAATTTTTTAAATTACGATCGATAAATATTGTATTATAAATTCAATACTGACAATATTGTTTTTTTGATTTCATAAAATTTAACATAAAAATGAGTTTAATTAGTATTCATAAAATATCCTTCTTTATGAAATCATTCGAGGAAAAAATTCATTTCTCATATCTTTTTCGTTAACTATTCAAACGAAAAAATAACTGTTTTCTATTTTATTCTTAGTAAGATTTCTAACTTAAGTTCTATTTAATTTTTTTTATTTATCTAAAATTGTATATTATATTCTTTCCAATTCTTTTGAATGATAAAATTTAAGTAAAAAATTATAAATTACAAAATATCGAGTTTTTGATGAGGTCAGGCACCACTACACTACATAATAAATTTAATATTTCGAAATGGACACACAGATAAGATTGTGTTTTTTCGTAAGTGCAGTAATGTTGGTTTCGATTTTTGACGCAAAGCTTTTCTACTTTTTCTAAAATAAACTTAAAACTTTATTGATGAAGATTTAGAGGTGATTGGCTGCATGCAACTTTTTGTTCATTTCTTTTGCGATTTCGCAAAACAGCATTTCTTTATATTTTCCAATGATCACCAATTCTTTCAATCAACATGTTTCTAGTTATAAAGTGAAAATTTTTAGTTGTACATTTTATATTAATATTATTTTGCTTTTTTACGCAAAAATCGTAGATGATATTGCAATATCAATTTAGTCTGAGACCAAGTTTTATAGACAGTATATGAAAATTTCTTAACAGCAAGGTACTTATTGTAGATCTTAAATAATTTTTGATTAAAAATTTAAGAAAATTTTTTTTACAACAAGTAACATCAATAGTAATTGTAAAAAAATTCATAGCAATATAACAATAAAAAAGAAGACTGTATTTTGGTATAAATGTAAAAATTAAAGGACAATTTTTTACAAGAGTCTATATATATATTTTTAGAGTGACAGCAAAAATGGTAATTTCTGATGCCTGTTTTCTTTATTCGACCTGAATTGATATTTAACTGAGTTGAAAGCTTTTTTCATTGGGAACTCTAATCATTAGAATTTCAATTAACTTATTTCCTTAAAAGGAGCCCAAACTAAAAGTAAAACTTAATTTATTTTGCTTGACAGACTGACCTTTCTTCTAATCCAATTTTTTTAATCGTTTTTACTCTTAATTAATTAGTTTATATTCATTTAATAACTATATTCGTGTTCGATTAATCCTTTTCCATCCGCTTTTACATACATTTACCCCCAAAAATATCAATTTCTACAATTTCTAATTATTTTTTTACTTTTATTATTATTTTTGAATTTTTTTTACATTATACTTATTACTATTTTGTACACAGATTTCTGTGGTTTTGGACTTTATTTTACACCAATGTAGACAATCTCAATTTTTATTAGTTATTTTTAAACAGATTCAAGATTTTGTATTTCTCGAGATTTTCCAAGAACGAAAAAAAATCTGTCAGCAAAAATACAAAGCTATTAAAATCTCATTCTACTCCAGGATTTTTCCAAACCTGTGTATCGCGAGATTTTTGAAAAATATTCAAATTTGTTAGGGTTTGTGAACTCTGCAACTACACATGTAGCTCTTGCGAATATATTTTATAACTTATTAATTACGTAAATATTACGCCATATCGCCGTTGACTTAACCGGACTTTAAATCGAAGTAATAGATCCTACTTCAATTCTCAACCTTCACACTGAACAAATATGTACAATAAAAAGTTTCCTTCTTCATAATTTCTTGAAAATGTTGGGTGTTCGGTGAAAATTATCCGATTTACTTAGTGTGCCGCGATTCAAATAAAGTTGGGAAACTCTGCTCTATTCAGAGAAGAAAAAATTCAACTTAGCCTTTAGTGATTTTTCATCAGCAATCGATTTCCTTATTATTAGGAGGTTCATCCTGTAAAACATTAAAATCAGTTTTTGTTTCCATAAATTTTGTTTCAATAAATATCAAAATCAAATTATATCTTCTTATTTTGTTTTTTTTAAAAATTAATCTAAACTTTAATTTTTAAAATTTTCAATTTAAAAATTTCTTCATCATAAAACTTCCTCATATCCCCCTTCTTAAGAAATTTTTAAGTTTTTCCACATTTCTTTCGATCCTTTTTCCATCTTCATTTCTTAAGATGTATCGTCTGTCATGCACTTTCTCTATCACTTTGTACGGACCTTCATACCTGTCCTGGCCTTTGTGGCGTGTTTCTACTTTTATTAATACTTCTTCTCCTACATTGAATTTTCTCCTTGTTTGTTCTTCTAGTTCTTCCTTTATCGGTATTTCTTTGGACCCGTACCATTTTCCCCTGCTAATCTTTTTTCCAAAAACTATCTCTGCCGGGCTTTTCCCTGTCGTTTTTTGTTTGGTTGCATTTAAAGTGAATTCGAAAGTGAAAGTAATATCTCTGCCCAATCCGTCTTCTTTCTATCCTGTAAAGTAGCATTTATCAAATCCCGTATTGTCCTGAATTGTCTTTCTATCTGACCGTTTGTTTGGTGATGGTATGGACTCGAAAAACATAATTTAATATCTAGCATCTTTGTGAATTCTCTCATCATTCCTGATTCAAACGCCTTTCCGCAATCAACTCTTATCTCCTTTGGGCATCCAAATCTTAAAATCCACTTTTCTAAAATCGTTTTCTTTATTGTTTCTTCGTCTTGTTTTGTTATCGCTGTCAAGACTTGATACTTACTATACTGATCTATTATGCCCAATATATACTTCTTACGTCCTTTTGTTTCTGCCAACGGTCCACATATATCCACGAATATAATTTCGAACATTTCCTTCGAATCTTGTCTTTTTACTGGTTCTTTCGTTGTTATTGTTAAAGCCTTGGTTTTTTGACAAATCTCACAACTTCGAACAATCTCCTGAATCTTACTCCACAGGTGTTTTCCAACATATCTATCTTTCATATAATCGGCTATCTTCTCGACTCCAGCATGACACAATAGTCTATGTATTTCCTTTATTGTTTCTTGTAACTCATTTTCAGGTATCATCGTTTTCTTTCGTACTTCTTCTACAATTCCATGTTGGATGTTGCTTCTTCCCTCTTCTCTGATCGAGTCTAGTAATCTTGTTTTTATCTTTCCTTTCTTAGCTTCTTCATGGGCCATTTGACATTGAACACACGTGTCACATTTAGTTCTCGACACCATATCTACATTTTGGTGATTAATACCCTTTCTGTATTCTACTCTTATATCTAAACTGCTCAAATAATTGATCCATGTTTGGAATTGTGAAGTAATCGGCTTCTTGGTTGTCATCATAAACGTGATTGCCTTGTGGTCTGTCCTGAGCGTGAATCTTCTTCCGTAGAGATAGTGCTTAAAATGAATGCAAAAATAATATACCGCCAATAGTTCCTTTCTTGTAATACAATATCCTTTCTCGTGGCTCGTCATCGAGTGTGATCCATACGCAATTACTCTTTCCTTTCCATCTTTATCTCTTTGTGAAAGTACTGCTCCAATGGTATCGAAACTAGCGTCGGTATCTAAAATGAACTCCTTTTTCAGATCCGGAAAACATAAGATTGGCGCCGTCGTGAGTGCTAATTTCAATCCCTCAAACACGCTATTCGTTCCTTCACTCCATTCTAATTTTTTGTTACTTGGTCCGCTACATAATTGTTCTAACATCCTTGCCTTCTTTGCATAATCACTGATGAATCTTCTATAATAATTGCAAATACCTAAAAAGCTTCGGAGTTTCTTTACGCAATTAGACTTCCCAAAGTTCTGTATGGCCTGAATTTTAGATGGATCTGTCTGTACTCCTTCCTTGCTGATTATGTGTCCTAAGAATCTGATTTCTTCCTTTATTATTTGGCATTTTTCTGGATTAATCCTTAGGCCTGCTTCCTCAATCGCCTTTAACACTTCTCCGAGTATTGTAGTGTTTCTCTTTACTGCTTGAATAAATCAAGATGTCGTCCAAATACACCATTGCTCCCTTTATTTTGCCTAATACTTTTGTCATCATTTCTTGGAACGTACCTGGTGCTGCTGCAATTCCAAACGGCATTCTGTTGAAACAATATTGTCCGTTCTTTGTTGAGAAAGCTGTTTTCTCCTGTGATTCTTCTTCTAGTTCCACTTGGTAATATGCATTACCTAGATCGATTGAGCTGAAAAAGACGGATCCTCCTAACAAATCCAACATCTCGTCTATGTTTGGCATTGGAAATGCCTGCCTCTCTGTTACCGCGTTCAGCTGTCTAAAGTCCAAGCATAGTCTAATATCCTTTTTCTCTTTTTTCCATACACATATTAGCGGTTATTCCATGGAGAGTTACATTTTCGTATAATTCCATTTTCGTACAAATTTTGTATTGCTTCTTCAATCTTTGATTCCAAATTTAGTGGTTGGCGATATGGTTTTATGTTTATCGGCTCACCTCTTGTAACTATCTTGTGTTTTACCAAATGTGTGCGACCCACATCCCATTTATCTGCCATAAACACGTTTCCACTGTTTGTTATAATTTCCTTTAATTTGCTATCTTCATTGATCTTTAACTGTTCCAACGCTCGTATCAATCGTTCTTCATCCTTTATTTTTCTGTCAAATTTTGCTTCAATGTTACAAATATAGTTCTTGTCTTTTTCACTAGCCTCGATATCTTTAATTTTTAACAGTCTAAATCCAAATGTTTCTTGTAATTCGATTCCTCCAATCACGTCTGGTGTCACTTTCTCCGCCACAATGAATATAACTTCCTTCGAAACATTTCCAATGGTTACTTGCACCTTCGTTTTTCCTATTGTCTCGATCGTACTCTCGTTTGCGCATCGTAACTTATCGTCACTTTTCGTCAATTGTTGTCCTCGTAGCTTGTTAAAACAGTTCACACTCATTACATTGATTCTTGCACCAGTGTCTAATAAACAGTCGAAATTTTCCCCATTCATCCTTACTGTTATACTAGGCCTTCCTTGCATTCTGTTATACAAAATTTCAACAACCTGCTCCGTTTCAATGGTTCCAATTCTTTCCACTTCCTCTTCAAACATTTCTCTCTTTAGGAACCTGTATACTTTCTCGGTTACCCTTCCAACATTCTCCCACTTTTCTGCCCCTTGAGGATATCCCATCAAATTTTCTGTTAGAATATGGCTCCAACCAACTCCTCTACTGGTGGAGCCCTGTTGTTTGGGTACGTCTTCCTAAAATGATCTTCATTTGTCTCTACACACGATTCCCTTTCTTCTTCTTCCTCGATACCATTTATCCGACTGTATCTGTTTCCCGTGAATCTTTGTCTCTCCATCGCTCTCCCGTACCTCATCTTTGTATAACACTCCTCGGATCTATGACCATTTCTGCTACATCTTTCACAACGTATTTCCTGACACAATCTTCTTATATGACCTTCTTTCCCACACCCAAAACATCTTGGAGCTTTTTTATCTGGACAGTTTCTACTTATATGTCCGCTTCTATGACATGTCCAGCATTCTACTTTACCTTTTATTGGACAATCAATTTTCGTGTGTCCTATTTTGTGGCATAACCAGCATTCTGGCATTTCTCTTCGGATACTTTCTTCTCTCTGTTCTTTCTTCTTGTCTTGTACTCTTCTCTGTGGTTCCTGATAGACCACTCTGGCGTAACTTTTCATACTGTTTATCTGATCTCTTTACTTGTCTACTTTGTCCATCAGAATTAGTGTTTCCTTTATTTCTTCTGTGCTTTTTATCTTCCGTAGTATCACTTCCTTCTCAACTTCTTTATTCTCCGCACATACTATTAACATCCTTGCTGTTAATTTCTCTTTGGTAAATTCTTTATTTTCGAACAACCTATCAACAAGGTCCTCCACCTTTTTAAAATACGTTTCTATTTCTTCACCCTTCCGCTTGTATTTCAACAAGTTTTGTAGATCCTTTAAAACATCTCTTTCACGATCGAATGCCAACCGCAACCTAGCCTGGAATCCTTCGGCTTTTTTCAGTGTTTTGGCGTACACTTCCAGGAGATCCTCATCAATCATGCAAGATGTTAATCTTTCCTGGTCTTTCTTCTGCGTGATTCCCTTGGCGTCGAAATAAATTTCGCATCTTTTAATGAAGTTTTCCAAATCGTCCCCTTTGGCAGAATACCTTTGGTAGCAATCTTTCGGTGATTGCGTCCGTGTTTACCGCTGCCACCATATTAGGAGGTTCATCCTGTAAAACATTAAAATCAGTTTTTGTTTCCATAAATTTTGTTTCAATAAATATCAAAATCAAATTATATCTTCTTTAATCTTCCTTATTTAAACAAATTTTCTACGAAGATATTTTTAATTAAAATATCTTCTTATTTTGTTTTTTTTTAAAAATTAATCTAAACTTTAATTTTTAAAATTTTCAATTTAAAAATTTCTTCATCATAAAACTTCCTCATACTTATATTGACGGTCCACTTCTATTCCCAGATCATCACAAATTCCGTTCGTCTAGGGCCTAGACTCTAGGCTATTGAACTTTTATTTAATTAATTCTTTTTTCAGTTAAACTGCTTTTAATATCTTGAGTTCAATATTGTTTTATTGTATGTACAGTTCCTTAATTTTAAAGATAAACCTGTGTATACTTAATGTTTAGAATGACAGAATGTCATATATTGTAGTTATTGGAAAACTTTATTTTTCGTTACAAAATAAACCCATAAAAATCCAAGTGACAAATTTTTGGGTTTATAAATAATTTCGGTAGAGATATAATGATAATTAAACTCCAAATACTCACATTAAAAACAATAATAAAGTTTAATTTTCAACAAAATAGTTTTTCACAATTCAAATTCGCTTGTTCAATTTAATGACTTATTAGTTCTATTCAGAATCAATAATATTATATAGTTTGATTCTATGGGTAGGAGAAAGACTATATTTTGTAAATTAAAACAATTGATAGACAATTTCTAACTAAAATTTTAAATATATATTCGCTTGAAAAATTTTATCTTCGACTGCAATGTCAAAATTTGTTGAGCTCATCTACCCTTTTATATGCAGTGATTAACATTTATCAGAATTGAAACGCAATATGATAACTTGCACCTTAAATTTAAACACTATTAATTTACGCTACTACGCCTGTGAAATTCAGTGATTTTCTTTCCATATTAAAATAATTATCGACCAGAATGAGAATATTAATTAAAATTATAAATAAATCAATTGGAAATGAAAATGTCATAGTGATTAATATAAATTGTTAATTGTGGAAGAAATATTGTCCATTTGTTTAAATTTTAGGATTGAGAAAAATCGAGTTGAACTTAGAATAAAACTATTTTTGAAATTGAACTAAATTTGAGTTGTTGATATTGTTAGGTTATTGAGTTGGTGACAATATTTGTAAATTCAGACTTTTACTCTGACTCCAAAGCGTGTTTATTAATTCACAATTCAACACTCTCGAACACAACAAGCTTTATTAATATCCAAACGGAATCGTACAAATTTCAATTACAACTAGTTAACTATAAACCAATTTATCACACAGAGCTTATTTCGACACTACGTGAAGAATAGCCCTTTCTGTAACCACAACAATAATCACTAGCCGTCAACTACTCAATTACAGGATACGTTGATGATTGTTCTATTTGCTTTGACCACACAATTTATTTACTCCATTTCCACTTTATATTCAATTTTACATAAGATTCTCGTCACTTCTCGTTCAACTCTGTTTTTGATTCTACCTTTTAACTCTTTTCGTCTCTAATTTTGCTCTACTTTTGTCTCTACTTTCGTTCTGTTTTTGTTCTACTTCTTGTTCTGATTTCTCGGTTAACTGTTCTGCTTTATACAGTCTGTTTCATTTGTGGCACTGGCGACAGATTCTGTTTTCCATTTTCCTTTTTCTCTAGGTCAGCCTTATCTCTGACAGATATCAAGATATTTTTCCATTTCCCTTTTTTGTTAAGCCGCCTTCTCCTTACAATTTTTCTATCTTTGACAAGCTGTCAAGATATGACTTATTCCCTTATTTTGTTTTTCTGGAATTTGAAATTCCACCTTCATTTGTACTTCTTAATTAACAATAACCTTTGTTTTAATTTCTTGTTTGTTTCCTTTTCTTTGATTTATCTTTCTCATTTTTAATTTCTTTTTATTTCCGTTTTCTTTTCTGAATTCCCATAGATCGTCCCGATTTTCATGGCGATCTTCCCCCAGGTAATTTATTTATTTATTCTGTTATTTTCCATTTAGGTATCCTCAACAATATTGTTAGACAATTTTCTGTAGAATTGTAAAATATAAAGATAGTTAGTTATTTATTAATTCCAATGGCAAAAAGATCTTTTATGATGAAAATCGATACTAGCAAGCACGGCAAAAAGAATACTTAGGTGATATTCAAAAAAATGAAACAATTGAATTACGCAATATAACCTGTATATGCTACTCCAGCAGTTGAGGTGATGGAGACGTTACCAATAGTTCTAGAGGATATGTCAGGGAAGATAGAAGATGCTATAAGTAAAGTAGTAGTAGGTAGATGTGAGCCTGTTCGACCACTACCCGTTATCGCGCACAGGATGGGTTATCGAGACCTTTAGCCCACCGTTAAGTTTAACCATGTTTTTATTGATTTTATAGTGCAATTATTGATGTTAAAGGGCGATTATTGATTTTAAAGCACAATTATTGATTTTATAGTGCAATTATTGATAAAAAAGTTATTATATACAAGATCAATAAATATGTTAATTAAGTAGTTTATATTTACGTAATTACGTTATCTAGGAACACCATTTCGATTTGAAATTATTATATTCGTATTTAACTTTCCATTTGCTAATTGGCACTTTCATAAATATTGATTTTCCCTATTTTTAATAAATATTGCACTTAAATTTGTTTTTTGAATAATATACAATTACAAAAAAACTTATTTATAGCAATTAAAATTAGAAAAAAATAAAAACACTCTAACCAGTATTTCTTATGATATAATCTAAAACAACTAATTTCTCAAATTCCAATTGGAATTCAGCTTTCGTTAGATCAGATAACAAGTCAAATTTGATATTACTCAACCAATATTCAGCATCTTTATAATTCTTCACAAACAGCTGCAAAGATCCGACCTGATTAATATAATAAAATCCACAATCCATCATTATAATCCCAATACTTTCGGGGGTAATCCTATTCTATGAAATCGTCGACCGATTTTGGGAAATCTATTAGCGACTTTCTTTTTCGTTTTACACTTGGCTTTATCGATTGCATCATAATTGAAACTTTCTGATACCAAACGCACAACCTAATGGAGAAATTTCAACAATTATTCTACTAAATGCTGGGGACATATTATTCATCATTAATTGCTATTAAATGATGGACCTGATTATGCCAATATCTACTTGATAAATCTCCGAAATATTTGTGATAAAATACTCGACAAATCAATGAGCAAACTACATAACTGCGATAAGTTTATTTATGAAGTGATTATTTGACGTTTTTATTGAAATAGAATCAAATTATTTGAATCTATTATGCTAAATTTATATATTGACAACTATTTACAGATTCCCTTTTCTTTTCACGTTGTAGAAAGATAGATTAATCATAAATAGTTACTTTCCTACGACGAAGGTCTGATGTATCATCCGTGTAAAACTTACCGCAGGCGATAAGTCAGTGGTTCTCAACTCGTGTTCCGCGAAAAAAAAATGACATTTTATCTTTAAATTTGCATTTAAGATACAAATCATTAAAAACCTCAATTAATTTTTTTTATAAGATGATTCAATAAGAAAGCCGTTACACAGATATATAAACATACAAATATAAAAGTGTTTTTATTGCTTGTTATTGTTGCGCGTGGTATTTTCTTTGCTTATAAGAAGGCATTGTTTACGTTTACGACAGATTTATAGTAATTTGTGATTGGTCACTCATTGTGGGCAAGTATTTTTGAATATATTGAATAATAAATCCATATTAATTACTAAATTATGACTATAACGAATAGTAAATCGATATTAATTATTAAATTATGACTATAACGAATAGTAAATCGATATAAATTATTAAATTATGAATATATTGAATAATAAATCCATATAAATTATTAAATTATGAATATATTGAATAATAAATCCATATAAATTATTAAATTATGAATATATTGAATAATAAATCCATATAAATTATTAAATTATGAATATATTAAATAATAAATCCATATTAATTATTAATTTATGAAGAAATTGAATAATAAATCTATATTAATTATTAATTAATGACTATTCAATTTTCAGTTGATTTGTACACTATTTAAAAATTAAAGCAATACAATAATTTAAGAAAGAAACTTATACTAGTTTAAATACTACATGGATTAGGTTTTTAAGGTCTAATTATAGTAATATATCAATTTCTGGTTGGAACAATATGTGAATTACTAAACTAAATTAATCATTATAAATGATGTTGTGATTGGCTATTAATGAACTGCCAGAATTTCAGGGTTGCGTAATGTGTGCATACGTGTCCATTCTGTCATGACACCCCCATTTACCTTCCCAATACGCAAGTTTTTCTATATCTCACCCCCCCCTCAATGCGCAGTTAATATATGGACGGTCCCTATACAAAATTGTATATATTTGACCCAGCCTGGTGCGCAGGAGTCATATTATGAGGTCTGGTCACAAAGGTACTGGATTCGATCCCTGGTGAAGTCGAGTTTCTGAATATGGTACCGATGAGAGCCAAATAACCTCAAAACTTAATTGCCACTAGAAAGCGTATTAAATATTAATTTATATGTTGCCCACGATCCGTATTGCCATTGACGGGGAAGGTTTTCACAATGTCTGGGAAGCCCGGGTTTGTGGAAACAAGAAACAAGATCTTTCTTAATAAAGAGAAACGCTTTGGAACGTAGAGAGTATTTGATCAGTTAGTCATAGGCGACCCATGAGAATTTATAGATGGCTTATGCGATTTTTTTTTAATTCTCGTTGTTAACAAAGGAAGTCTAATTAAGTAAAAACTTACTAATTATTATATATTTGCTAATAACGAATTTGTGGTTCCGTTTTGTGAGTGTTAATAATAGAATTTTTCAAAAAGTGGATTAATACATTAAAAATTTCTATAAATATATTATTGACTAATAGTTATGAATTTTTAAATAAATATTTTATTAAGAGAAATAACTTTAGTCTGAGGAACGATATCTAAGCCAATCATCTGATCAATAATACTTGCCGCTGCTTCTGATAAATATCCTTGATTCGGAAGCAAACAAGATCTACCGAAGCAACATGGACAAACTGTTCTGTGTATCCATTTCGTCCATTTTGGATTGAGGACACCATAAGGTTCTTCATCTTTTGGTTTAAAAACACCACATATTTCCTACATAATAAAATTTCATTTTATTTACATTATTCCTTATATTCATTCATTCAACATACACCCATGCCATTTTTCACAAAATAGCTCCCACTTGATCCTTGAGGAATCATAACTGGTTTTATGCCAATGTCTATTGCTATTTCTATTTCATTTAGTATTCGTGAAAAATTATCCGATTCATCTGTGTTCAAAATTAAAGGATTTTCAAATTTATTTCCACTAATTAATCGAGTAGTTTCATTACTCATCGAAGTATCTAATGGAAATGAAATATTTACAACTGAAGAATTTTTGTAAAAGATTTTAACATTAAAATGAAATAAAAAATAATAATAACATTATTGTTACAATTTTAATTAAGAAATTAAATTAAAAATTATTTTTAAATTTCAATTAACTCAAATGACCAGGAAAGTTTTTTAAATATTTAAACAAAATCGTGAAGCATAAATACAATAACTTATTGAAATTATTTAAAACCATAGTAATATTTTGAATTAATAATCTAATTGATAATTTGAGTCTAGGTTCACGACAACCTGTAAAAACATATATGGTTAAGATAATATAAAAAATTCATGTAAATATGAAAATTTGGGTTTAAATGATACGGCTGATCTCAAACTGTGTAACTGACTAAAGATTTGTATTTTTTGTTAAGATTGTACTTCTCAAATTCAATATTTAATGGGTTATATATTGGTAAGAACGATTTCGTTATCTAACACATTTGTCTTTCCCGAATCGTGTTTCGAGAAAACTTGATCATATTTTCTTAATAACATATTGACATGGATGTTTTATTCTCGTAAGAATCTTGTTATTCGAGGTGGGCGCATCATAATAGTCAATATCTGGATCTTTTCCCTCCACTTTTACTGTAAGTAATGATACTTCTACCTTGGGTTGTGATTCCTTATACTTCGATACCCTGCCCAGTCTGGTGTCAGAGTATATACGTATTGGTCTAACGTCCAAATTGGCTACTCTAATTGGTAATCTGCTATTGACTACTCTGGTCATACTCTGGAGAACTTATCATCTGGCTCGAACACAACCTCTCCATCACAATTTTTTACCTGTGGCTACGAAACATACTTGTTTCTACTCAAGGTGAGATTATTGTTGTGTGATCGATATATGTCGTATCATCATTGTATATCTTTCTCTTCCTCGCAAGCGAATTAACAGTCCTGTTGTACATTCAAACAAAGCTTCAATTAATCTTTTTAAGGCATAAATTCCAAATAAGTTTTCAGCTGGGAAACTTCTCATGACTATACTGTCGTGGTGAAGCCCTTGGTTACGCAGCCTAATCTGACATGATAATGACCCAATAATATTTAATGATGAACCATTTGCGCCAATGTTCTTATCCAAAGATTAGTCTGGTTGCATTTCGCTATCTTGTTAAATTGTTTGGATAATCTCTGCTATGCCTCTTTACCTGACTTGAAGGTATAGCAATGTCCTTCTTGCTTCCTCTGTGTCGTCTGGCGTATCTAACATTTGTCCTTGCAGATCATGATTTAAATAATCTATTTTATTATTTATATAATTCGTGATTTGAACATCTTACACATGTAATGGTTTTTAGACGCAGGAATATATTCTCTAGATAAGAAAATTCTTTTATAGTTTGTTTCATACACTCTTCCCACATTTGGTCCTTTTTTCCTTTCTGACAAATCGTATCGCTTCCGTCTTTTCTTCTGATAACAACACCAAGGGTGTGTTTTCTTAACTGATATCCTCTGTTTCTTGTTTGTTAATTCTTTTCAACGTTTACGTTTTATCCCAGACTTGTTATCGGATCGGCGAATCTCTACATTTGGCACCATTCAACTTCGTGAACATAATTTTCATGAGTAACGCCATTTCACAGTGGTCTCTAATTTGTTCGTAAATCAACGTGTTAGTTAGCGTTCTGCAACAACCAAACTTTGCGTTACATTGAAGGTATGTCATCAATAGTGCCGTTTTCATATCAAGTATACTGTTAGGTTTCCCTTCGATTTGACGCAGCGTCATAAAGGTTATCTAAGTGATCGTGACATCATTCACTGAGATTCCCGTAATAGATTTATCTTAATCCAACTTTCTTCAGTCAACTGTTAAAGATTCCCACATGACCATTTCTCATACGAGGAGGTGCCAAAACGGTGACAAGATGGGTTTAGATGCGTTCTGCCTGGACATATTTCTACAAAGAAAATTTAGTTACTTCTACTAGTACAGTGGTTAGACATTCGGTTCGAGCCAACGACAGATTCGTACATCAAACAAGAGTATTTTCAGACACACATCGGACACAATTAGGTGAAATAAAGATGAATTTAACCAGGGGATGACGACAAAACATTATCCTATTTATTAGCATTTAATGGAGATATATTCATTGGGAATTTAATATAGAAGTTTCATTCAAAGTGTTAAACCTTTATTATATATTAAATGACTTCTCCGATAGATATTAGCATCATAATGAAAGTAGCTCACTGAATTGAAATTGACCACATAAATTAATGAATAAAAATTTCTAACCCAAATAAAACAGCTTAAACAAATGCCCGTATGCGGAATCCTAGGACGTGAAATTTAAATTGATGAAGACTAATGCATACAATGGAATTAATAACCTGCGATTACACCAAAGCGCATTTGACTATCATTAATGAGATATTCATTTAGCAATGTCAATTGAGCTTTGTTTTGGTTTTAGTTATATTTTAAGTTTTTATGTTAAAATAATGAATAAAGAAGTAAGATATTTATTTATTTATTTATTTAAATATACATTAAATTTTTCATAGTTCATCTAAAATATCCAGTTTCTTCAAGCATTCAGGGAAGAATTTTTAATATGATTATTCAAATGAATATATGATTTTTGAAATTACTATGATCTGGTTTTCGAAGCTCCTCGTTAACTGCTTGAGATATTGGAGTAAAGCAGTCATTAAATGTAAATCTGTCTGCCAAATCCATCAGCCGAAGAAACTTTAGTCCTTACCCCATTTTTAATATTTCTAAACACACTTTCGATGGGGTTCAAAAATGGATTATATGGCAACTTTTCAATTTGATTATTCAATGAAGATATATTATTGTGGATGGATGCATTATCGTGGATCAAAATGAATCCAAAGCCATCGTTTCACAGTTAATTCGCTTATAAATGACTGATATGATTCCTTTTAAAATAGCCAATAATAATTTGTGAATGGATTGGTCCATCTTTGGATATTACCAAAACTAAAGAAATATTGGAACCTCGATTTGTTGGCATATTGCTATAAATTAGATTGCCTACTCTTGATCCACCGAATCTCTTGTTCGTCCATGTATTGAAAGAGCATTCACATATGAATTTCTTGAAATGGAATAGTCGATTCTGATGAAGCTTCTGACATATCCCAATAAATGTTTTTATAATTAATCAATTTTGAATTGAAACAAGCGCAAATAAACCACAAATAGGAAAAAAACACACCAACCATAATAACAAGCAAAAGGAAATAATTAACTAGAATAAAAATAAACAACAGGAGATTAAAATATAAATAAGAAAGTAAAAAATTAATCATTAAAACAATAAATAAAAATGAAGAAAAAGCAAAGTAGCAAATTATAAACAAAATGGCCAACAGAAATTAACAAAAATAAGGAAAAATATATAAATTAAATTACTTAATAAATTAATAAAAGAAAACAAATAAATAACATAAGAAAAACAGTTAAAAAAGCACAAAAATAAGAAAAATATTAAAATACACACTAGCTAAGTCCTGATTGGACGAAAATTTCTATATAAGAGAGATACTTGGTTGGTTCCCTCAACTTCTAAAAAATTATTACAGGTAAAATTTGATTTCGATAAACTTTTTAAACTTCTAAAAAATTATTACAGGTAAAATTTGATTTCGATAAACTTTTTAAACTTCTAAAAAATTATTACAGCGAGCCATCAGCTTTAGTAAATCTTATACAGGACGATACAGAACTTCTAGAAAATCATTACAGAAACTACTAACCGATTTTAATAGGAACTGCTAACCAGTTATTACAGGGAAAGCGGAATTATTACAACTCATCAAAATATTATACCGAACCAAGCTTCTAAAAATTTATTGCAGATTTAACTACTAAAGTTTTAATCCTAATAACACTACAATACAGCCCTCCAAATCCGGTACGATTGTCAATTTTGGAAAAATCATCAAGCAGAAAAGAGTAAAATTTTCTTTTGATTTTATTTTACTACATTATATTTAACAACAAATAACTTTGTAACTGTTATGGAGAAAATATTATATAAATTCTAGTAATATTATGACTTCTCTCTCACGGATCCAGCGACGATACCGCTTGTGAATTCTGAATATGATACCACGATCGATTTTGGGTGATGACAATGAAGAAATTAGTAATGTTGAATCGAATGAGTGTGAAATGCTGAATTTCAGACGAAAATAGACGATTTACCTAGAATGAGGTAGAGATGATGAGGACACAGAATGAATTCGTTTGAATGAGATTGCCGATAGAGTATACGTTGATAGCCATAGATCACAACGTTGAAGCATAATAGCAACCAAGGGGTATGGTCGATGGGTGAGTTTTGATAAATTGATTTGAATGCCATTCGTAACTCTCATATGCTATTCTTCAATTTTCTGAAATCATTTTCAATTTTCATGAGATATTATTGATGAATGTGGGTTGACCCGTCTATCGTGGTCGTCTGGAGATAGTCGGTACTCGTACCGGTGGTCGCCAGGTGAGCCATGGTAAGTGGTGAGACCAAAAGTTTTTATGAGTGTGAGACAATTAATGAACAGACCGGGTATCATCATCGAGCAGCGGCACGACAAATTGTACCAGTTGAAAGAGCTCTGTAGAAAATTGAATGGCACCTTCAATAGCTCAATAGAGATAACTTCTATAAGATAGGTGATCTTCAGAGTTTTCGTTTTATATCCCAAAGTTCTAATATCGAAGTAGAGACCAGAGTTAATCTTCATTTTCTTTATTTGACTAATCATTCATCATCCTGTCAGGAAGCCGATTATATTCGAAAACACGAGAACCGATTTCCGCTTCTATTATTACATTCCTGGTCCCCCTTGGATAGCGTACATTTAACTTTAGAAACAAAGAATCGATAATGTCCACATATTTTTCATAGTCACGATCTTGTCGATTCCCATTGAATAGCCGTAGTCCAGGATGTTCCGGCTAATAGGTGTCACCGATTACGTCGACATAAATCAATTACTGTTTACACTATCACGAAATGTTCCTCGACACTAACGTGTTGAAATCGATTTAATCCAATCTGATAAATCACTTTACAAATCGAAAATGATAAATAACCATTTTGTTTATAATCCGATTTAGTATGAAATCAGTCGGTATCTTGCTGTTCAGTTGCTCGATTTACGTGGATCCGTATAATAAATAATCGGTCAATCTTAGTAGAGTTTTCCTAGTAATTTTAGACATCTAGTAGGTGCAAATGTAAACATAATTTTCACAGATAATATCATCTTTAAACATACTTCCGAGTTGTTTATCAGACTTGGCAATAGAACAAAAATGCGAATTCAGATGATTTAAGCGATAAACAGTTGGTATTTTTAACGATGAGAATTACCAAGGTGAATCAAATTAAAAATTTAATAAATTAAGCATTTAATTTTGTTTCGTAAAAGTACAAATTAAGAGTAACTATTAAAGGGATCCCATATGTCATTGAGAAGCATAGTAAACCAACGAAATATATATTTTTGTTCCACGTCCGTAACATAATTCTGAATAGATTTATTAATTTATGAAACTAATAAATTGTAACGTTTATTAATCTATGAAACTAATAAATTCTAACATGAATTTTCTGAAAATCATTTGAATTTGATCAAATCCTACTCTTGATGATAGAATACTTACTCCCTCATTCGAGGGAGCGATGTAGGCTAAATCTCTGACTACTGAGGAAAATTTTAGAAATAAGGTCAAGTGAGTAACGCGGGTGGTATTGGATTTTGGAATACATCAACGAAGTCTTCCTTATAATTTAGTAATCATAGTATTTGAATTTAGTAATGTCAGAACCAAATTTGCCTCAGCGCGACCCGAAACCTTGTTTTTCGTGCGCCGACAAGAACGCTGACCTCAGAAAACTACACGGTCACATCAGAGTTCTTAAAAAACGTATTGAGACGTTAGAACACACGTGGTTCTCCCCACCACAGATGAAGAAGGAGAAAATGAAGGTCCTGCGGCTAGAACACTACAGGGACAGCCTCCTAGAGGAGAGTCGCTGTCAGCAATTGACAATTAAAGCCCAATCTGAGGCACTCCATCAAATATACTCAGAATCGGGACTGAGGCGAAGGGTCAGAGAGTAACCAATAAAAGATCGGACAAATATCTTCCCGCTGCATCATCGAGCGGACGAGCTAACTGTCTCTTCATCATCAAACTGTGTGGGACATGGGCCCGAATTACCACCTATCATTGCACCGGTCCTGAACGGGGCATCCAACAGTTATCTTCCTACTGAATCGGTGCCTAGCGGGTCACCCGTTCTCCTCCAATCGCTCAATCTGAAGAATCCTTTAAGAGTAATCCAAGGAAAAGAAAACGCATGTCTCGCGCCGAAAGGAATCAGAAACGGCGAAATGAGATCGCGGCTTTAGAGGCCTCATTGTTTGCCAACCAGGCGTCGAATGCTCGAAGCTCCAATAAAGAACCGACTGCGCAGTCACCTCGTATCGAGTAATCCCCTCTAATATATCTGCGTTCCCAGAAGACCCGTGGTTACAAGTGGACATCAATGCCCTGATAACCGAAGGGGAAATGCAATAGAGAGCCAGCTTCGTGAGGAAAATTTCTCCACTATCTGTATCCGTCGAGTGATCCTTAATGAAACTGAATTGACCATTGTTGACATGTTTTTTTGCCTATCTGATAATTTGATTTGATGTTGGTAATATAATAAAATTTGTCAGTTGAATTCTCATGTTCTTGTCTCTATTCTTGAGTTTTGTTTGAAAACACGGATTATACGATTTTATAGTGGTATTGGTATTTAAAATTATAAGTCCCCTTGAAGCAAGGACGCACTAGATGAGCGAAGCACTGAAGAGAGGTAAGTCCTTCTATCGGCACTCAGGAACCTGTACCGTGAACCTTACAGGGAGTAGTCCTAACACAGGGGCTCACCTGCTTGTAAGCAGTGGTGTAGCGAGGTGGGGGCGAGGGGTGACAGTTGCCCCGGGCGCCACAATTTTTGGGGCTCCGGATTGAACGCAATATATATAAAATATATAAATATATCCAAGCATTGAAAATTTTTTAAAATAAACGATGAAAAAGGGATTTTATTTTTCTGTTTTCCAGTTTTTTTCTAGTTTTGTTATATTTTTATATTTTATATTTTATATTTTTTTAAAATATTATTTTAGAATTTATTAATATGCATTTTATATTTGGCGTTTTTACATATGTCTATTTTAATATCACAAAAATTTTTTTATAGTAAGCCCAGGGCGCCAAAAATATCCCTGCCCCCGGGCGCCAAGTACTCTAGCTAGGCCACTGCTTGTAAGTTCCAACGTGATGCGCATCACCAATATGATACATCATCATGGGCACACGTATGGGAGATTCATGTCAAATCATGAAGGGAACTTAAGGGGTCGAAATGAGCATACATTTAACATCCCCCTAGGTAACCAACATAATTAATATTATTATTATTATCATAATTATAATAATAATAATAATAATAATAATAATAATAATAATAATAATAATAATAATAATAATAATAATAATAATAATAATAATAATAATAATAATAATAATAATAATAATAATAATTAGAAGCTGCTAAAACATCTTCTTAATTGTTTTTTAAATCCGGTTCAAAAGTTAAGGACATAATACCAAATATTTATTTAATGAAATATTGAATAATTTCTAAACAAATTTTCCGCGTTGAATAAAATATTTTCAAAACCATTTATCAAAATATTTCAATATTTAAAACATATTTATTTAAAATTTTTCATTAATAAAACTTCATTTTTTAAAAAACTATTTTAATTTTTAATTTAAAAATTTTAACTTAAAAAATCCAATTTAAAAATTATTTAAAGTTATTTTAATAGTCAATTATTTACAATTTAAAATTATTTTGATAAACCATTGAAATATTTAACTCTCAGCTGAAAACACTTCACAATAATAATAATAATAATAATAATAATAATAATAATAATAATAATAATAATAATAATAATAATAATAATAATAATAATAATAATAATAATAATAATAATAATAATAATAATAATAATAATAATAATAATAATAATAATAATAATAATAATAATAATAATAATAATAATAATAATAATAATAATTATTATTATTATTATTATTATTTCCTTTGTGGTTTTTTGTACCTCGTTTTCTGGTATCATCGCTTTCTTTCGTAATTCTTCTTCCAAATTTCCTTGTTGATTGGTGCTTCTACCTTCTTCTCTGATCGGGTCTAGTAATCTAGTTTTTATCTTTCCCCTCTTAGCTTCTTCGTGGGCCATTTGACATTGAACACACGTGTCACATTTAGTTCTCGACACCATGTCTGCATTTTGGTGATTAATACCCTTTCTGTATTCTACTCTTATATCTAAACTGCTCAAATAATTGATCCATGTTTGGAAATGTGAAGTAATTGGCTTTTTTGTTGTCATCATAAACGCCTTGTGGTCTGTCCTTAGCGTGAATCTCCTTCCATAGAGATAGTGCTTAAAATGAATACAAAAATAGTATACCGCCAATAGTTCCTTCTTTGTAATGCAATATTCTTTTTCATGGCTCGTCATCGAGTGTGATCCATACGCAATTACTCTCTCATTTCCATCTTTATCTCTTTGTGAAAGCACTACTCCAATGGTATCAAAACTGGCATCAGTATCTAAAATGAACTCTTTTCTCAGATCCGGAAAGCATAGGATCGGTGCCGTTGTGAGTGCTAACTTCAAGCATAGTATCCTTTATCTCTTTATTTTTTCGATTTCTAATTAAAACTTTTAGAATCTTCCAGCTTCCTCATAATTATTATTATTATGAATATTTTTATTATTTTTATTATTAAACCTGAGATATATTTGAATGAAGTTATTCACCGTGAACCAAATATTAATGTTATCATATAACCCTCAAACACTTAACAAAATAATCTTCAATCAACTTGCCAATATCAACTAATAACCCATCTTCTAATATCCAAACAAATCATCAAATCCAACAATCTACAAGTCAATATCAACAACGATCTCAAGCAAATAGTCAACATCCTCAATTAAACACCCAATCCAACAATAGATATCAAACTTCATTGAACAACCATTCCCGAACAAATCAATGTCAACAACATCCGCAAACTAAAAGTCAATTCCAGATTCAACCTCGAAAAGTAATCCAACCAATGCAGAAATACACTTGTTTTATAAATAAGCTAGGAAAAACTTCTATAAAAATTTACAAAACAAAATATGCACAGATGTAACACGTAGTTTTCCAAACCAAGTCTATACCGAACGAGACGAAAACAGACATTAGATGAAATAATTTATCCATTAGATATATATTCTGAAAACTAGCCCATCATGCATAACAACTCGAAAGCCATCACCCATCCTGAAGCCATCAGTCTCAACCCAACACAAACCTAACAACATCACTCTATCTCTATCATTAATTTCTCAGCCCTTCCGATGACCATAGACAATAATTGATTTTGATCTTGACAGTATAAATCTAATTGAGTGACAACAATTTTGTGATTTGAGAATATTGTGATTATTTTAATCGTATGAATACATCAGGGGTGGGCAAGTGCGGCTCTTTGATGAGCTGTGTGGTTCCCATTGAGATCTGACCTAACCTATGTTGTGGCTCTTTGTAATACAGGGACAACGTGTATTTGGCTCTAAGGGACTTCATGCGTGCCCACTCCTGGTATACATAATAACTATATTTTAATCATCGTTGTCATAAAATCTTGTTCTAAATATCAATTAGTTACTGTTTCGGTGAAATTAATAGCGATAAAAAAATCAATTGAGCATTTATTTGCATATTTTGTCAGTAGAGCACTTAAAAGGATTTGAATTATTCTTGGGCAAACATGTGGTACTATTAAAGCACTTAAGGGAAATTTTGAATACTCTTAGATTATTGTAGATTATTGAAGATTATTGAATATTAAACATTGATCAAACTTTGAATAAATACAGAAACAAAAATCAAAATCACCACCACAAAATATTTTCTAAAATCTCGCGATCAGAAAATTGGATACCTTAAGGCAAGTTCAGTCTGTCACGAACTCACCCAATCACAGCACGAACACACCCAATCACAGCACGAACTCACCCAATCACAGCACGAACACACCCAATCACAGCACGAACTCACCCAATCACAGCACGAACACACCCAATCACGGCACGCACTTACATATAATACCAAGTAAAGACACTTTTATCAAAAAAAAGAATCATGAAGAAAGAATTGTAAAAAATTAATTTTATTTAAATATATCTTGACAAAATAAAGTCTTAACTTATTTGATTTTATATATATATATGAATCACTCCAGTAAGTAGGAGTTTTGAATAATTATATCCGAGACCTCAACAGTCACATGGATTAACTTACACTGGTCATTCACTATGTCATCCCTAATGGAAATTTTGTGAAGCAATTTCTCTAGTTTATTCCAATTGAACACCGCAATGGAAATATTTGTTTGATGTTGTAGTAAATATTCTTAAACTTCATGGTACCGATATTAAAAATTGCCGGTATCAACCATATGATAATGCCAGAAACATGAGTGAAATTTCTTCTGGTGTACAAGCAGGATTTAGAGAGATCCACATTTTACCAGAGTTAATACCATGCGCTGCTCACAGCTTAAATCTGATTGGTTCATCTGCGGTGGGATGTTGTTCAGCAGCAGTTAACTACTAAATCAGCCAATGTATACATTCTTTTCGGCTTCACCACAGAGACGGTCAAAATTTAAAGAACCAATTAAAAATGAAGCAAATTTTTTATTCTACAAAGTCTGTACGAAACAAGATGGTCAGCAAATAGTGATGCTACAAAAGCTTTTTATGCAAACTATTTGGAGATCCACCTAGCATTTTCTGATATTAATGAAAACGAATATCAACCACTAGAAGCTGTCCACAAAGCAGAATCGTTAATAAAAAATTTAGACCATTATGAGCCGGCACTAATGTGTGTGATTTGAAAAGATTTACTTCCACAAATTGATATGGTCAATAAAACACTGCAGCAGTCTGGGATAGAGTTGTGCACTATTATCAAATTGTATGACAGCCTCACAAAACACTTTTGTGATACACTTTTTGTGATATTTGAAGTGTTTGAGAGTATGGTAAAAGATCTTACAAAGTCCGATTACAAAGAATGTGCAAAGTTTAAACGAAAAGTATTTCATTTGATGAAATAGTTTTTAAAGCAAATGAATTAATTAGGGTCTATTCTTTAGATCTGGAAGAGGCATTCGTTGTTGAATTTCTTTTGTTTTTCCGAATTTTCGCCGACATAAAATCTGTTTCGGAAATGATGAAAGCCCAAATAAAAAACAAGTTGGTCACAAGTTTTCCAAATGTAAATATTGCTTTTCGAATTTATCTTTCAATTTTAGGATCAAGTTGTGAAGGTGAACGATCCTTTTAAAAACTGAAACTAATTAAAAACTATCTGCGTTCAACGATGGGACAAGAACGATTGTCTTCTCTTGCAGTTCTTTCAACTGAAAGCGATGTAATGCTGGAAATGTCATTTGAAGATGTTATTTGGGATTTTATTCTCATGCGAAGAGCCGCAAAGTTCATATAATTTAGCCTACTATGTAAACTGCAACCCAACTTAACTAGAAGAGATTAATTTTGAATTTTGAATTTTAATTTTGGTTTATTGTTTATGTATCTTGTTTATTTTAATAATCAATCAATAACATTACAACAAAATGATAAAAAAAATAAAAAATGTAAAAAATGTAATTTAATTTTGTTCGTAGCCAAACCTAATAAGGATAATGCCGATTGTATAATGGCAGCAATAAACCGTTCTTCTTGTTTATATATGATTTTTCTCATTGATTTCAGATTTTTTGTATTTATAAGTGATTACAATGATTCCTTGTGTTTTTTCAAAACAAACTTTTTAGATTTACTAATTTTAATCTTGCCTTTAACAACTATAACTGAAATATCAAGTAAAGCATCAATAACAAAATATGGGTATGATTGTAAAATATTCATTCTTTTATGTTCGAGTCTTTAACAATTCAGTAAAAAATAGAAAACTTCGTTGCATTTTCGCAGCTTTGACATGTTTTAAATAGATTTCGGTTTTGAATTATAAGAAATAAGATTCATTACTAAAGGTTTTGGTAATAAGTTTTTCTCAGAATTCAAATGGCAAAGATAAACAAAAAACAGGAAACAATAAAGAAAATAAGGAATATCCAATGAATAATATAGATCAATTGCACCCCGTTCAGTTATTCCACAACTATAATATGCATTTTTATGAATAATCAAATGGAGGTCAAGTTCAATAATCTAGCAAAACTTCATAAAACTCCATATTCACACCTAATGGCTACTCCTTCGAATATGAAAGTTGATGGCCTAAAAATATGTTTCACAAAATCAATACGAATGTTCATTTGACTTACAACATATTTTAATGATCATCATACGCGCTTTTATGACAATTTTAAAGAAAATATTAGTTGGTATTTAACAGTAAAAAGTGGACTATAACAATATTTTTTTCTTTAATATGGCAAATATACAGAGCTAGAATTGCAAATCGATATAAGGTTTTTATTATTTTATATTTGTTACAAATATTTTTCAATANAAATGTATTGTTTTTAATAATCATTTTTCAATATTTTATCTTTATAAAAGTTTTTAAAGTATTATAATATACAGTAAATATTTCTAAATTAATTAGTACAAATATTGACACACAAAGAAAACTTTTTAAATTTAAATTCAAAATGGCGCTTGTACACTTTGTCAGCATCTTATTTTTCCGAACATCGGGTGTTAAATTACAAGTAAATTCACTCTTTTAATAAAATATATTTTTATTACACATAATATTTAAACAAAGTTAGGAGAATCCAAACAATTTTTCTTGACATGATCTTTTCATACATACATATGTTGAGGATACCTAAAGAACAATTTATAAAGAAATAAATAAAATTACCTGGGGGGAAGATCGCCATGACAAACGGGACGATCTATTGGAACTCAGAAAAGAAAACGGAAGTAAAAATAAATTAAAAATGAGAAAGATAAAGGAAATAAAAGGAATCAAACAGGAAAATAAAAACCAATTAATTAGTACAAAAAGGAAAAGGAATTTTGAAATCGGGGAAAAAGGAAAACAACAATATCCTAATCTCGACAGCTTGCCAGTGATAATAGAATTAATTGGAGAAGGTGGTAAAACAAAAAAGGTAAAACAACTAGACAGCTGTCAGAGATAAAAATGGGACAGTCGGGGAAAGCAGGAGAAGGAAAATGAAAAAACACTTGATTATCTAGAGTGCCACAAGAGTAGCAAACTATATAAGGGAAAACTGGTGGACATGAAATTAGAACGAAATTAGAGACAAAGTGACGCGAAATTGAGACAATTTGGAAGACGATTTGAGAAACGATTTGAGAGATAAAATTATTGGAGAAAATTAGACAACGTTGGACCAAACGTTGTTTGACAAACGATTGTGAAAAATAATTGTAAAGAAAATAATTGTGGAGAATAATTATTGGAGAAGAGTTGAAGAAAAGAATTAGTTGAAAAATAAAACGAAAAGAAGTTATTTGATTATTTGAATAAAGTTGTGAATAAAGTCAAAGAAAACAACCAGCTCAAAGTCCCAGTTGATAAATCAATTGGTAATTTGTGATCTTTTAATCCAGTGTCATACACAAGTGCTATTCCTCACCGAGTGTTGTAATAAGCATTGTATAGTCACCAAGCAGAGTGTTGAATTTATTGTCAGTGTCAAGTGAAAGTTTATTTGTGATTATCAATAAAGATTTCTGTTGTCAAGTGTTATTTGTGAATCGTATAAAGACACGCTTGGAGTCAGAGTAACATTTAAAATTATCACCAACTCAATAACCCAACACATACATTCAACATACGATTTTTAATTACTGTACTTTTTTATTGTGAATTATTTTTTAAATTAATTTTAGTTATATTTTAATAAACTTATATATTTAATAAAACTTTATTAAACCTTTTATTGTAATTTTTAATTTAATTTTAACTATTCTAAGTATTAAAAGTTTTACATGATAATTATTTTTACTTTAAAAGAATTGTTTACTTTAAAAATACTTTTTTCATTATAATTAATTTATATAAATCTTTAGAGTATTTTTAAACATCTCACACATTTTATTGCCTCCTAATTGCTTTTTAATTAAATAATTATAAATCAATTAGTTAGATATCTTTTTGTTTAAATAATTTGGAATTAGCGGTTTTGTGAAAAAATTAAAACTTGTTATTTATAACCTTTAATCAGGCTCCAAAGCGTGTTTATTAATTCGCAATTCAACACTCTCGAACACAATAAGCTTTATTAATATCCACACGTAATAGTACAAATTTCAATTACAACTAGTTAACTATAAACCAATTTATCACACAGAGCTTATTTCGACACTACGTGAAGAATAGCCCTTTCTGTAACCACAACAATAATCACTAGCCGTCAACTACTCAATTACAGAATATGTTGATCGATTGTTCTATTTGCTTTGACCACACATTTTATTTACTCCACTTTTACTTTATATTCAATTTTATAAAAGATTCTTGTCACTTCTCTTTTCACTCTGTTTTGATTCATCTTTTTACTCTGTCGTCTCTAATTTTACTCTACTTTTTGTCTCTAATTTTGTTTCGTTTTGCTCTCAACTTCGTTCTGTTTTCGTCCTACTTTTCGTTCTAAATTTGTTCTAAATTTTTTCTCAATCTGTTCTGATTTCTCGTCCACCAGTTTCCTTTATATAGTTGTTTGGTTTGTGGCACTGGCGACAGATTCTGTTTATTATTTTCCTTTTCCTCTACATCAGCCTTATCTCTGACAGATGTCAAGATATTTTCCCATTTTCCTTTTCTGTTAAGCCGCCTTCTCCCGACAATTTCGCTATCTTTGACAAGCTGTCAAGATACGGCTTTTTCCCTTATTTTGTTTTTCTGGAATTTGAAATTCCACCTTCATTTGTACTTCTTAATTAACAATGACCTTTGTTTTAATTTCTTGTTTGTTTCCTTTTATTTGATTTATCTTTCTCTTTTTTAATTTCTTTTTACTTCTGTTTTCTTTTCTGAGTTCCCATAGATCCTCCAATTTGTCATGACGATATTCCACAGGTAATTTATTTATTTATTATGTTATTTTTCATTTAGGTATCCTCAACAAAAGGTTATTACAGTTTGTTTCTTACCATATAATAATCAAGATAGGAGCTGATTATAAGCGTCAGTTATGCGAATTTGATACCAAAGTGGTCCAATGTCTCGGGTGATAAATGGGTATAAAATTAAACATAAATAATTTGGGATTCAATAATGAAGATTTAATGAAAAGTAACCTTTTTAAAATAATGTTTAATTTTACACAATTGAATTCTGCAGTTTTCTAATATTATTTCAACACAACATCTCTCTTTTAACAAGAATCATTCTCAGTATCTCATTAGTTTTCTTATGACTCGATTTGGAATTGAATGCATTTCTAATTTTTTATTATTATCTGCGCTGTTAATTAAAGCACCGACAGAAATTTCCATTTCTAGTCTTGAACCTAAATATCGTTTTACCTGTCTTGCATTTCATTTAATTATTTTCTCTTTATAATTCAGCTGCAGAATGTTGAATGCTATCGTATCAATTACTGTGCACTAACCTTTATACCTTGGTTATAGTAATCCATTTCTTTTGGTTCTAAACATAACATTATCTCCTTTTTAAAACACATTTTTTTTGAGAATAATTTTCTTGCTTTCAAGGTTTTCATAAATACTTTCAATGATTAATTTTTTTTTATTTTAATTTAATTTGTATTTTGACTCGTAACATTAATGGCTTATTAATTGCTGATGAAACAATTTATTAAAATATTTGAAAATTACGTTTAGAAGTCACTTTTTAATTTTTACAATAGGATTTCATCCAATTGACAGTTTGCTTTGACAATTTGTATTGATGACAATATAATTTTGTGTATAAATGATAAAATTAATTAAAATGATTATAACATGATCATATTTGATGATGGAAATTTTATTGATTTCATTATTGGATAAGTGTATATTACGTAAGAAATTCCGGTAACATATCATATATAAAAATTAATTAAATAATTAAACCTAAAAAATAAATAATACTTTTATGAATCAGTCAAAAATAATTTTTTTAATTACTCTTTAAAAGACAATTTCGAACATACAAGCGTGAATTGTGTTTTGAATTTAAAATAGTTCAGATATAATAATAATAATAATAATAATAATAATAATAATAATAATAATAATAATAATAATAATAATAATAATAATAATAATAATAATAATAATAATAATAATAATAATAATAATAATAATAATAATAATAATAATAATAATAATGTATAATAGAGTTTAAAGCAAAATTAATTTTAATAAAATTGTAATAAATTAGTTATACAATTTTCAGTGTCACCACCCAATTGGAATATTAAGCTTGTTATTTGTGAATTTCAACCATTTGTATAACGGGTCAAAGAATCTCAATAAGGATTCTGATTTTATTTCTGTGGTGCCTGTTAGTATTTTCATTGTTTTTTTCCAATGCTGACTCTTTCCTTTCGAAAGCATTTCTATTAATTTTAGTCCAGCTTCTTTTGATTGATAAAAATCGCATCGGTGTAGGGCTCCCTTATAACCGCTAATATTACACATAGATTCATAAAATTGAAACTGAATAAAGTAGCTAACAAAGTATCGAATATAAGTAATACCAAAGGCTATGTGATATTTTGCACCAGGATCAAAATCGTCTTCTGTTCTTTTAACTGGTGGCATTAAACCTTGATATCTGTAGCGTAAATCCCACCAATGTTTATTCACTTCTGACAAAGGAACTGATCCATTATATAATTCCCATATATAACTATCCATTGTCAAAGCAAATGGTAAAAATGCGACTTTTTCTAAAGCTGTTGCCATTAGATAGTCAATGTCGAAATCCTTCGAGTCTGGAACTTGAGATATTAAGCCAATTTTATGAAGATGTTCTGGTGTTTTCACTGCCAATGCGATGGTATCACCGATAGCTTCATGGAAACCTGAATTTGCAGAACCTCGAAATATAATTGGCAAATGACTGTAGGCCATATAATATTCAATGTGACCCATCTCATGATGTATAGTTTTGAAATCTCCTATATTTTTCTCTGTACACATCTTTATTCGAAAATCTACTCCATTTGATAAATCATGAGCTGACCCATGGCAGTTCACGACCTTATCCCGAGGCTTACTCAACATACTTCTTTCCCAGAATTCATCAGTCATCTTAAACATTCCCATGGATTCATAGAATTCTTCAGCAATCGTAAACATTTGTTCAACAGGCTATTTTGGATAGTTTTTCCGTAGCTTCATCTTGATAATTGGCAGCAGATAATTTTTCTCCACACTCACGAATTATGGGAAATATATTTGTCCACTGTTGTGCCCACACATTTCCAAAAATATGAGCCGGAATCGGTCCTGATTTATCAAATTTCCCTGGGTAAAATTTAATTAGACAATATCTCACATAGCCATGTAATTCTTTATAAAGTGGAAGAATATCGTCATAAAGTTTTAATACAGTACTTTTAAAATCATCATCTTCAAAATCAAACCTTAAACCAAAGGTTGCAGCATCTTCATGCCCGTTTTCTTTCGATCCGATATTTTCTAGTACCATTCTTCTAAGAAATAAATCTTTTATCTTTGCTCCCGTAACATTTCTCCATGCTGTCCAGTAGCCGACCAATTTATCGTAATCTTTCTCTTCCTTGAATAATTTGACGATTCCCGATTCACCAACTTCCAAACATTTATTATAACAAGGTTTCGCATTATTGTAAGTAAAATAAATATCATTACTGATTTGATTGAGTTCCTGAATAATAGATTCATTTTCACTTCGAATAGCCATCGTTTGCAGACGAAATTTCCTTCGAAGCTTTGGAGATTTAAACGATTTCCAGAGGAATTTTTTCGACTTTGTTTTCAATTTCAATCCGATTTTTGATCCTATTTTTTGGAATTTCTTTTTCAATTCTAGATTCTTTTTGTTAATATCTGTCTCATATTTGAAATTCACGTTCGAACAACGATTTCTATTTCTAATGGATATTTCGTTGACTTTATCCAACCATGACTTTGCGCACTTCTCATCGGCATACTCATCGCATACATTCGGGAATTCCTCCAAGTCTGTCAAATGATAATAGCTGTCGAAAACCGGTGATTCAGGAGGCTCAGATTCGTCGTCGAAATTTATTTCATCTTTTGTTTCCGAGAAAATTCTTTCTCCACTATGGACAAAATGAATTAATATAACAATCAAAATGGTTAACTTGAAAACCATTTTTTGTTTAAAATGAGAGATATCAACTTGTCTCAAGGATGTATATATGGTAGGAGGAACAATCAGACAACAATCAGAGCTTACCACACATTTGATCAGTCATTGTTATATTTGGTTATGAATAAATATATTTCTATCTCAATTTCAGCACAATTTAGCACACTTAAAATCAATGTTTTTCTACAATGGATTTTAATTTTTGCGTGCCTTTTTACAAATGAAAAAAAATCAATAAAATTTACGAAAAAATAATTCAATTCCTAAAAATTATTGTAATTTTTTTTTGACTATTTTTCAATATTAAACTTATTTTATTTTTATTGCTGAAATTTCATCTTTTACATTTAATGATTTTATTAATAACAATATTATTTCTATAGATGGAATAGAATAATACATTAAGAAATAGTGCAAATTTACAACTGGACAACGATTCCTTCATTACTAAATGAAATAAATGTCAAATTAAAATCAATTGATGAAAGTCATACATAAAAATATAATATAAGTCAGAGTTTTTCAACCTTTTTTGATGTACAAATCAAAATGTTGAACTTTGAACTCGCAATTCGCGAATTTGTATTGCACAAGTCCTTGTTTATTGCGAGCACGTATTAAATTGTTTTACACCAACCGGCAATTGATTATCATCGAATGGCCATTGATTTGCAAATTTAATAATATAAATATTAACTTACCTATAATAAATGCGTGTGTCATAGCCAGAGGTGACATTGAATTAGCTTTGTGACATTAAATTGGCAATTACACTATAGAAAGATAGAAAAAATCGCTGTTGGAAGAAAAATAAATAGATACATACAAAAACGGTTCACAAAATTTCTATAATAAAAAATACACACTATAGGACATTGATTTATCATACGGACATTCAATTAGCAAAAATTTTCAATTTAAAATTAATTAATTATAAAAGAATTTACGAGAATATGTCAGAAACTTCATCAGAATAGACTATTTCATTTCAAGAAATTCATAGATGAATGCTCTTCAATACATGGACGAACAAGAGATTCGGTAGATCACGAGTAGGTAATAGAATTTATAACAATATGCCAACAAATCGAGGTCCCAATATCCAAAGATGAGCTAATCCATTCACAATAATACATCTTCATTGACTATTCAAATTGAAAAGTTGCCATATAATTCATTTTTGAACCCCATCGAAAGTGTGTTTAGCAAAATTAAAAATGAGGTAAGGACTAAAGTTTCTTCGGCTGATGGATTTAGCAAACAGATTTACCTTCAATGATTGATTTACTGCAATATCCCAAGCAGTTAACGAGGAACCTCGAAATCCAGATCATAGTAATTTCAAAAATCATATTAATAATCATATTAAAGATTCTTCACTAAATGCTTGAAGAAATTGGATATTTTAGATGAACTATGAAAAATTTAATGTATATTTAAATAAATAAATAAATATCTTACTTCTTTATTCATTATTTTAACAAAAAAACTTAAAATATAACTAAAACCCAAAACAAAGCTCAATTGACATTGCTAAATGAATGTCTCATTTATGATAATCAAATGCGCTTTGGTGTAGTAGCTATAATTGTATGAAATTAACCAATCAGATTCATTAGATTACAAAGTTATTAATATAAATAGAACATTTCAATTATTTTTTTATAAAATGGCAACAACAAATTCCATAAAATAAATTTATTATATGGATTAATTTCCAATAATAAAAATGATGATGTTTTCAAAATATTCAAATGGAAATGTAACAATAAAAAGTTGTTTTGATAAATTACAAAAATTAAACTTGGAAACAATAAAAAGAGGTTGCAATAATTCACAATAAAAATCAACATTTTTATAGTCATTTTTGTATTATTTTAAAGATATATTAATAAAAGGTGACTGCAGCTTCATCATTTATCAAATTCCGGATCATCATCATCCGTTTCGAATTTTTGATCATCTTCAATGGCATATACTCCTAATCAGGCCCGACAAGAGGGGGGGTTTGACGGGGAAAATACCCGGGCCCTGGGTTCTAGGGCCGCGGAGAAAAAATCTATCATGATTTCAATTTGTAGGAACTATGTTCCTTCTTTTGTAGTGCAGTGTGTGTGGGGTACATCTGGAGAGTGTCCGTTGCCAAGATTGCTTTCGGAACCCCCGGTGCGAAAAAGTCTACACGGCATAAACGCATCTTGCTAGTAATGGTAAGCACGTGTGGCAATCTTTTGTTTGTCAAGAGTCAAGTGCTTGCTATCACTGGTCTGGCACCAGCGCCTTAAGGCCCTTAAGGGATGCGTGTGGGCCGACTAGGGAACCGTGTGCGGGAGACGGTTATTTTCACGCGAGTTCATCCTGTACCGCACACGATCAGTCGATCCAGTCGAGTCCAGTCGCAATATATACTAGTTTTTGACATTTTGAGCCTGTTTCATTATTTACAAACTCTATTATTATTTAACTAAAAGAAAAATTACAAACATTAATAGTGTAGGAAGTGTAGTTATTTGATCAATGTGAAAATCTCCAGGAAGAAGCGGATAAAGTAGTCGTGTTTGTGAACTAAGCCGAAAGTGAATAAGAAATTAACCTAAGCGTTGGGCTACAAAGCATTTCTTTACCGGTGCTGGAGTGCTGGAGTCTAATTTTCAATTATTAGTAATTAGCAGTCAATGGGAGACCGCCATCGACTCCGATATTCGCGACGTGGATGAATTAGAAATGACACCAAGTGACGAATTCCGAACAAATGTTTTCAATGTTTTCTTATATTGTATTATTGGAAATATTGCAAGAAGATTTAATGCGGCTAAAGAAATTGATTCGTTATTTAATGTATTATGGTTATTTCATAACCTTAATGATGAAGAAATACAAAAGAAGTCCGAAAAATTACAAAAAGTATATGAAAACGATATTGACCATAATCTTGGTGAAGAAATACTCCATTTAAAATCATTTTATGATGCCAATATACAAAACAAATCTCTCTCGCCCATTAAGTTACTAAGCATCATTAAAAAAAATGAAACTGGATGTATTGTTTCCCAACATAATAATAGCAATAAAATTATTTTGTACGATCCCTGTAACCGTTGCTGAAGCAGAACGATCCTTTAGTGTTTTAAAAAGGATGAAAGATGTTTTGAGATCCACAATGTCACAACACCGATTGAATGATTTAGGAATGTAGTCGATTGAGTCTGAAATGGCTAAGAAAATTGATTTTCAAGACGTAATTAATTTGTTTGCTAGGCGCAAGGTTCGGAAAGCAACATTCTAAAAAAATAATTTGTTTTTTGTACTTTTTTTTTGTAATTTTAGTTGTAAACGTTTTCATTTTTGTAAGAGAATTATTGATGAATACATTGTTCCAATAACAATTAGGATATTTTTCGGTTTCCCGCTTCATTTATAAATAGCCCAAAGTCCGAGGGGAAAATATTTTTTTCACGCTCTTGGCAGGGGTCCCCACAAGAAGTATATCCCCGGGCCCCAAAAGTCCTCTCGGCGGCCCTGCTCCTAATTAATGACCAAACACTAGACTTTCCCGTATTTAATGTCAGTTGTCGTCGTTGTTAGACTAATAGATTTTATTATTATGTTATCGTTGTTACTATAGTCTTAATATCAATGGTGCTGAATCTCAGACATAATATAACATCCTTAGCTCTCAATGCCGGTGTACTGCCTAAAAGGCTACAATACTTGAGTTTTAAGAAAATCCGTTTCCCATACCAATGCCTGTATACAAGTTTCGTTCATCTAAACGGGGCTTCGTATTAATCAAATATTCTCAAGATGTTAATTTCTTTGCTCATTAATATAGTAGTTGATCTGCCGAGCTGTATAATCGTGATCCCTAGTCATTTGGATCACCTCTGGTCTATCGCAATTCATTATACGAAGTTATTCGACTTGCTAACACTACATTCGAATAAAAGACCGCCCCATATTTTCCAAACTTTTCCAAATATTTTCTTTAGGTGATGTTTGAACGAAAAATATTTTTTCAAATTTTATAACCCTTTGAAGGTTTTAACCCACCATGTTTGAACATTTGAAAATGAAAGCAGCACCATAATGTAGAGCACAAAAACTCTACACACACAAATGTGACGATAAGTGTTTAAGAAATCTTATATTTAATGTAATTTATATTTAAAGTATAATACCTCTGAATTATTCAAGCAACCGGCAGATAAATATAACAAAATAACAAAAAGATTTTTTACAGAAGCTTTCTTGGAATTTATAAGTCAAAAATAAATGCAAAGTCGTGTGAAACCACGGACATTGAGTAGGCCACGAGTCTTTATGCTTCCCCTGAGCCTAACCAATCTGGTCTACCTATCATTTTGTCATCATCATTTAATCATTATTTCATACGTTACGCCATACTTACCAGTCTCATATCATACCATATACGAGAAGAATTTTAAGAAATAATTTATTTATGAAAACATTTGGAAGATCGTTTGTGCAAATAATTAGATGATCTTCGAACCGCACCACCCGGCTTTCGACTACCAGTTATTCTCGCAGGATCCTCTTGGGGTCTGGCAATCGTAAGCGTCCCGGGAAACTTCAATTTCATAATTTAGACACCGCACCACTTTGTTGCCTTCCAGTCACCTTGGTATTCAGCTTCAACGTCGGTGTTGAAAATCTGTCCAGCCCGAATGTCCGTTCCACATTGCGCAAAATGGTCAGTCTTTCACACTTCTTGTATGACCCGAAACCTGGCCGTCCGCTCGTGATTCAGTGCAGGTTCACTCTTATTATTACAATCATTATCATGGTGGTTTATCTGGAGTGCGGCTTCGACGACGACGTTGGTCCGTGGATTCGAATCTATAACCTACCAAACATATTCATCACTGGCTCACTAGTCTTAGTTCTTAATCTATGATGGACCTAGGATAACCCAATGCACTGAACAAATCTAGTAGTAAGGGTACCAGGTGGTTTTCAAGTCATTTTAATTTTTGTAAAGATGAATTTCATTTTACATTTTTCTTCAAATTGTCGACAAAATCTTAATTTTTTAACAATTTTAAGTGATTTGAAGGATTTTCCTATACTCAAGGTCGCATTAGACTTTTTCAAGCATGAAAAAAATATTTTGCTATACGGTAAAGGGGAAGGAACTACAAAAATATATAGGGATTTGTATATAAACCAGCACTGGGGTTGAGAAAGAACCAACTTCCGAAAACACCCAGAGATTTTGATCTGAAAATGACGTTTCCCTTAATTCTCAACTGCATTATGAGAAATCTGCTACTCTGAAATCCTATACTCACTCTAATTTTAATTAAGGATAGAAATGGGAAAGTTAATTAAGAGTGTTTGTATAGTTTTGGGAGTATTGATTCACATTGAACCAGCATAATTCCTAGGTACCAAGAGTTAACCGATGACAATAGTTCCACAATGGTATATAACGTCACTTTTAACTAGCCCATTCTCTAACATATGAGAAAAATCCCTAGTTATAGCAATCTATGCTTTGTGGGAGATTTTCGCTGGTTGGAATTGAAAAGGTTTTACGATGAAAGGATTTTCACTTATCAGCGAATGATTGGGCGGTTGCTAACGAAAATAGTCCATCCGATATTGTCGACCTCTAGAATTTTTTCGCTTTGCCACCATTGAACTGTACTCGCGTTCTTCTTCATCCGACTACTGGTTGGGTGAGTAAAATTCATATTTCTATGTCTTTGCTCAATGGTTTCATGCAAATTTAACTTAAATGGATATTTTTGAACGCGTAGTGGCCTGATCACATCTGAATTTGAATGTTATATAATGAATTTAAATCAAAGTGTATTTGTTGATGATTTCATCTTACTGACAAGTGGTTGATTTTCATTATCTGGCATTACTAAATTGAAGGCGTATACTCCACTATATCTTCCAGATTATCCTATTTTTATAAGCGACTAAATGAGTTAAGTTAACAATTCACACTCTTGTACGTTGGCCTCTTCTATGGTTTTTAAATGGATTCATCCGATTTTATTTCACTTTATCAAAGTGTGATTCTTGAGTTGAAATATTTACCACGAATTTTGCTGATACTAAATTGTTAGATTTAAAATCAGGTTGCTAATATTGTTGAGTTTTCAAATAAATAAATATTAAAGTCGGTGTTTCTGACTACTCTTGTTCTAAAAAATCAATTAAACAAACAACATTCAACGTATATTTGTTTTCGAATTCGTACAATTTACAATTTAAAAAACTCCGAATATTGCAACAAAATTTCTGTTCTGACTATTCGTTAAGTCTCGCTGTGACCGCTACGATTTTGAACGTTCTACAACAACAATCACTTCGTTTCTTTAATCCTTTGACTTAACTTAATCCTTTTCTTTTCTCTTCCGTTAATTCTATCTTCTAATTATAAACATCTAATTTTAAATATACATGTGTATATTCCCCAAGATTTTTACATTTGAAAATTGTCCACAAATTTTTGCTCTTTCATATTCTCCCTCTATTATATTTGACGTGTTTAAATTTGAGTAAATTTTTTCAATTGTTGGCAATTGTTCATCTTCATTCTCAAAAGAATCTATATACTGATATGGGTGGATTCTTTTTAGTAAACATTCCTGTAGTGTAGCGTTAATTTACTGATTTTAATTTTTTAATTGTAATTACGATTTGCAATCGTTATTCTTCATCGGGGCGTATTTTTTTGTAAATAAATAAAAGAAACTATATAGAGTAATTCTCTATAGTAATAATTTACTATAGAGAAATTACAAAAACAAAAAATCGAAAAAATATTAATAAAAAAACTAAAATAAAGCTTAAATTTGCGAATCTAAAGTTTCAATACTAATTAACAAGATTCAAGTTCTAATACAGAAAATTCAGATTTTAATATAAATTGGAAGATCCAAGTTCTAATAAAGAAAAATCCAATCTTAAATATAAATCGAAAAGTATTTTTATCATAAAACAAACCAAAATCCTAAGAAAATTTAAATCCTAATCCTAGATACTTACAATTATTGATAAACCATAGTTCATACTAGTCCCTCTCTGACAGTTGTCGGGGTCAACATCAGTATAGTATCTACTACGATTAACAGATCAAAGTACTATTTATTATTAGTTAAGAAATTTTGTAATTTTTAGTTTATTGTTGAAGTTATGATGTCCTCAACTTCTAAATTCATAAAATAAATCAATAATAATTCAATAAGATATATTTTTCAAAAAAACACTAAAACGAATATTATTCAAACAAAACTTTACATAACTCTCCCCTTCTTTAAGGAACTGCCCATCTCTTAAGCCATTCAATTCGTCTGAGTTTCTTTGTCGTCCCGTCACTCAATTCCACTTGGTGTTCTGACAAAAACTTTGATATGACAAACGGACCTTCATACTGTAGTCCATCTTTGTCGCGATTTTGTGGTTCTTTCCGAACTAATACTTTCTCCCCCACCGTGAAACATCGATTCGTTCTCTTCTCTGTTTCCATCTCTTTCATTCGTTTAGCTGCTTTCTCACTGTTCTCTCTTACCAATCTATGTATCTCAACTGTATCCAATGTCGTCTGAGGCAATGTTGAATGAAGGTTAATCTTCCTCCCAAAAACAATTTCAAATGGAGAAAATCCCGTCGCGCTCTGTTGTGTCACGTTGATACAAAATTCTACTCGAGGAAGTAACTCCGCCCAATTTCGCTCTCCTAGTCCACCTGCTAATGATGTCGCCAGCAAGTCTCTGACTGTCCGTATTGTTCTCTCAACTAAACCAGTTAGATTGATGCTGATATGGTGAACTGAACTGTTGCGTAATACCCAGTCTTCCTAGATTTGTTTTCATAAAACCACTATCGAAGTTCTTCCCTCTGTCTGACAGACAATTTCGCGGTTTTCCGAAACGGTATATCCACTTCTCCAATATGGCTTTGAAAATCGATCTCTCGTCTTGTCTCTCCAGTGCGGTCAGACTGACCATTTTGCTAAAACGATCAATGATAACTAGCATATACTTGTACACTCCACCATTCTTCATGTGTGCTATATCAATGACCAACTGTTCTAAAAATTCTGAACTTATTATCGGCAACAATCGTTCCTTTGTCTTCTCCTGCACTATTTTCCTTCTGCAGCATATCTCACATACTCTCAAACAGTTTTGTATAGTTTCTTGCATGTTTGGCCAAAAAAATATGTTGCTCATATAGCTAATTAATTTCTTTACTCCAATGTGACACATTTCAGTATGTATTCCTTTAACTAACGTATTTGAGTAGTCTATCGGCACCAGGATGACATCTTTACCATTCTTCTCTAATAATAAAAACCCATCTTCTAATTTTATGTTGTTATGCAAATTGAAAGGAAATTTCTTTTTATTCAAGTCATCTTTTTTCTCTTCTCCCTGTAACACTCTTGTCATGTGAATGAAATCTACATCATCTTGTTGCTTTTCTAAGAGTTTTGTCATCGACTCAGTCTTCTGTAATGAGCTGATATGTCTTACTCTGGCTTTTTCTTCTTTTGCGTCTTCATGTCTAGTCTGGCATTGTGCACATAGCATCCCTTTAATCCTTGATATTCCGTCCGCATTTCCATGTTCCTCTCCTTTCCTATATTGAAGATCGAAATCATATCCGGAAAGGTTGGCTAGCCAGGTTTGAAATTGCGGGCTTATCGGTTTTTTTGTGTATCTCATGAAAACCAACGCCTTGTGATCCGTTCGTACTACAAATGACTTTCCGTATAGATATTGTTTAAAATACATTACATATTCGTGTATAGCAAGTAACTCCTTCCTAGTCACACAATAACCTTTTTCATGTGCGGTCAAGTGTCTCGACCCATATGCAATTACTACTTCAGTACCATCTTCTTTAGCTTGACATAAAACTGCTCCGATGGCCCCAAAACTAGCGTCTGTATCCAGAATAAAGTTTCTATCCATTCTTGGGTAATCTAGAATTGGAGCTTCACACAACTTTGTTTTAAGTAATTCAAAACTATTGTTGCAATCTTCTGACCAATTAATCTTTTTCTCACAGCCGGACGTAGCTGCATGTAGAGGTTCCGCAATTTTCGCATAGTCTTTTATAAACTTCCTATAGTAATTGGTCATACCTAAAAAGGATCTTAAATTGTTTGGCGCATACTGGTATTTCTGCATCTTGAATCTCTTTAATCTTCTTGTCGTTCGTTTTTATCCCACTTGCACTTACAGTGTGCCCTAGGAATGTCAATTCTTCTTTATACAGATTACATTTTTCTGGGTTAATTCTCAACCCCGCTAGTTGAATTCTTCTGAATACTTCCTCTAATCGGTTATTGTGTTCCTCTATGTCTTTTCCATAGACAAGAATGTCGTCGAGGTAGACAACAACACCCTTAAATAATATTCCATCCAACATTGAGTGCATCATTCTTTGAAACGTCGCAGGGGCTGTTGCTAGTCCAAAAGGAAGTCGGTTAAAACAAAACTGTCCTTGCCTTGTACTGAAAGCCGTGACCTCTTGAATTTCCTTCGCCATTCCAACTTGATAATATGCTTGACCTAGATCGATGGATGTGAAATATTTTGAATCTGCCAGACAATCCAGTAGAAATCGTGTATCTGGCATTGGAAAAGATATTTTTTCAGTGATCGCATTCAACCCTCTATAGTCGACACACATCCTTATTGATCCATCTTTCTTAGCCACAATCACTAGTGGCGCGTTCCATGCACTTTTGCATTTTCTAATAACTCTCGCTTCTAATAAGTTTGTGACAAGTTCGTCAAGCTTTTGTTCTAAATGCATTGGTTGTCTTCTTGGCTGTAACATTACAGGCCCACCTACTATATTCATTTCATGCTGAACAACTTTCGTAAACCCGAGATCAAAAGTTGAAGCCATAAAAATACCTTTGAACTTCCGTAGCAATATGTCTAACTGTTCATTCTTCCTGTCTCCAAGCATTAATAATGCTTTCTCTTCTCGTTGTGAGTCCACATATGTCCTCCCTACTTGTGACGCTTCAATATTGTCTACCTCTACCAGTTGAATACCAAATCTCTCCATTGTATCTACACCCCCAATGAAATCTGGACGTATATCTTTGACAACTATAACATTAATAATTCTTTTTTTCCCATTCCAATCAGCTTTTATCGTCATTGCTCCTAACGGTCTTTCCATTCCCGTCGAAAATACTCCACAAAGAGAAATTGTGCTCTGCTTCAACCTCGGTTTCCCGATCTTTGTCCAACTTTTTTCACTCATAACTGATACTGACGCTCCAGAGTCCCAAAGCATGTCAATCGCCGTCATGTTTAATACAATCTTACTCCACTTTCTTCTGTCTGTCGTCTCATACATCTTCTGCATCATGTCTTCATTTCGCTTCTTTCTACTGATTATTGTGTCGACCCCACTGACGAAATGAAAGCAATGGGATCGTCCTTGTTTTTTGGTTTATCCATTGATTTTTTTATCGTTTCTTCGTAATTACTGTATAAATCTTCTGTAAAATCACCATTATTTCTTTCGTGATCTTCTTCGTAAATACATGCCACTCTCTTCTGATATCCATTTCTATTTTTAAGCAAAAAACAATCTCTGAATCCATGACCTTCTTTTCCACAGATTAGACATTTGTCTTTCATAGGACATTCAAAACGCCGGTGCCCTTTTTCTCCACAACAAAAACACTGACCTGGTGTCAGTTTCACTGGATGAGGCGAATCTCTTCCTTTGCTGTCATTAAATAACCTTCTTGCAATATCTTTAAGCGATACTGTAGGTATTCTTCTCTCTGGTTCTCCTGTCTCATATCGTCCTCTATACCGCTCATTTTCATTCTTGTCTTCATTTACAATTGGTACAAACCGACCATTACCAGGTCTATTCCTCTCATGATTAATCTCTCGGTGTTCGTCGCGTTGATGTGCAGTTGTCTTCACAATTGTTCTTTGGTCTCGTCTACCCTCGAATTTACCATTTTTCATCACTGATGCGTAGGAGTCTCTTCTTATGGCATCAATATTGAATTTATTGTCATTCGTCATCTCGATCTTCTCCTGAATTTTTGCCATATCCCTGGCATCTTCAAAACTTGTCACTTTCCCTGATAAGAATATTTCTTTTACTCTATCGTCTTTCGCTCTGTTTGAGATAATGTCTCGAACAATCTGTTCATCAGACATTCCAGAGCTAAATACACTTTTAACTAAACTTCTTACTCGTATTTCGAAGACTTGGAATCTTTCATCTCTCTCTTGCTGAATTTGAGCTAGTTCTACAATCTTGTTAGTAATGGTTTTCCTTACTGTAAAAGTTTCTATAAACCACTCTTTTGCCATTTCATCGGTCATCTTCGCTATTTTCGCCGCTTCCCATAACATCGATGCCGCATCTGTCAACAAAAGATCCAATGCGTCTACTAGACTTTGATCTTCTATTCTCAGCCATTCCATAATATCCTTTAGCCAAAGTTCGGCTTCAGATCCAACTTTTCCGTCAAACTTTCTGACATTAAAATTTAGCATCTCACGTGCTTGTTTTGACAAGGAATCTAACATATTCTTGGTTCCTTTCTTTTTTCCTATCGCATTGATTTCCTTGGCGTGGTCGCCAGTTATGATGTCCTCAACTTCTAAATTCATAAAATAAATCAATAATAATTCAATAAGATATATTTTTCAAAAAAACACTAAAACGAATATTATTCAAACAAAACTTTACATAACTGTTGATTTGTTATTTTATGATCATTATTTTTAATTTATCTGTATCTCACATTACACACAACCACCCCAGCTGTCCCAAAACAATTTTTAAAGGTGACTCTTCTGGGTCCGACAAATTTCTCCATCACACACATAAAATGAATCTATAAATTTTAACTATCCATATTCAAAACATTTGTAGTTTTCTTTATTTTTCCAAATGACTTTGAAAGAAATTTTTACATTTGCTGCTAATTTTTTATGAAAAGATAAATATCATAACCAAATAAATTATGAAATATTACTGGTACAAAATTTATTTTTCTTTAATTTAGGTTACAAGTTTCGTGTTCATTTCTTTTGTGTATTCTTTTCAATGAAAGGATCATGATCTCAAACATTATAAATGTAAATATTAAAAGGTTTTTTACACATACAACATTTTTCTGATTTCATATATTCTGATTATTGTTTTTTAGTCACGTTTAACTTATAATCTGTTTGTAATACTCTAAATAACTCGGTACCATTATTAACATATAATTTATTAGGAAATCTATTTGAAGACTCATTCAAGTTTTCAAACGCGATTTTAATTGTTTCTCCTTTCTTTTTAATAATGGAATAGCCTGAGCATATCAGTTATACAAATCAATGATGGTTAGGATATATTTATAAGTTTCATTATTTTTCGAATTTACTGTTTCAATTAAATCTGCTGACCAAATATCAACCTTGTTAAAAACTTTAATTTTTAAATATTTTTTATTATTTCTATATCCTTTGTGTAATTCACTTGCTAAATCTGTAGATTCATCATCATTATCAATTTTACCACCTACGACTATCGAACTTTGTCCACCTAAAACTATTTTTGCTTTCATTGCTGTTTTTGCAATTGAACTTTCTCTGAATATTGTATCTTGAATTTCATTAAGGTCTTGAATTAAATCGATGTCAGCCTTTTGTCGAGATCTTATATTTTTAGCATGGTATGCAATATCATGTTTTAAATTTGCTTGATCAGCACGATTTATTAGTTCTTCATCATGTTTTGGAATGTTATTTTCATCAAGTCTTGTATCCAATCTTGTTCCTGGTCCTAAATGGTTCTTCATCAGTCAAATTGCCTAACAGACCTACAATTTTATTTTTTTGTTAAAGAACGGAATAACATGCTTCAGTTAAAATATACCCCATTTCGGCTTAAAGAAACCCTTGATATTATTAATATTGACATTATTAATATAAATAGACATAAATGTAGATATAGAAATGCTTCCGGTGGGAATGGAAACAACACTTAGACCCGATATGTTGATAAAGCCACAAAGAAATAACTTATTTCATATTCTAAAAGTTCATACGAGGACACCGACAACGCTCTTCTAATAGTTAATTTTACTTTTAAATTTTCATGATATCGTATTTTAGCACTCTTATTAATTTTTTTTATTCTTTTTCGAATAATCTTTCTGATATTCTATTATTCTGTTTGTGAGATAGATAATATCTAGGATGATGAATTTCCTTCCAATATTTTTGTCCACATTTTATACACTCTGAATTCAAAACAAAGAAATTTCTACGATAAAAGTTTTCGAAAGCAGTTTTCTTATTCCTAAGAAACACTGCTCTTTATACTTTTCTTCTCTTAGCTTATTTTCAGTAATACACTTTCACATTTTTTTCACATGTAAACAAAATAAGATTTTCCTTTTTCTTTAATAATTTTAAAAAATTCATTTGATTTTTCATTATTACATTTAGTACATATTTTAAAAGACATTTTTTACAAACATTATTTTATTATGAATTTATCAAACACTAGCATGTCCTTTTTTAAAACACACCTGAGGTCATTTGACCCAAATAATTATATTTTGGAAGATTATGTTCTCCTTTATATTTAGCCATGGAAATTCTGGTAATTTAGAAAGCGCTTGTTGTAAATTCCCACCACTTTTCATTTTATGAAAATTGATTCTTTCATGTTTCGCTTTATGAAACTTTGAAATATTTTTATTACAAGGTTTACAAAAATACATTTTTTACTTGAAAATTTAAAATCTACAAAGTCTGGAGAGTCAACAATTATGAGAAATTTCCGAGAAATATTTAGCTGAGAATATTCCAAAAATTATTTTTACCGAGAATCATGCGCGTACGCAGGGGGGGGGGGGGGGGTTACTGGGGGTTTAACCCCCCCCCCCCCCCCTCCCCATGATTCCAACAACAATATAAAAAACTATAATTAATAAATATATAAACTTAAAACAATTCAAGAAATATTCCGAATGCCGATATATATATATATATATAAATAAACCCCCCCTCTAACTATATAAAAATAATATATATAACCCCCCCTCCCCCCCCCCCCCCCCCATGGATTCATCCTGCGTACGCGCCTGCCGAGAATATCCATATCAAACCAATGGCGTTCGGGTCTATTGCCTATTGGGTCTCATAGTGATTATATCCTCACTACTAACATCGATAGATAAAAGAATCAATCAAATACCAAATCGCGAATTTCATATTGGAGATAATGTTTTTTGTTAAAACGGATAAAGATGGATATATGAGGCCAGGGGAGATTATTAAGAAGTTATGAAATGAGTTAGGAAAGGAGTTATGAAATAAAAATAGAAGTAATTATACTTTAATTCTTTGCTTTAATACTTTAATTAGAGTGTCTAAAAAAGTCACTAGAAAAAGGCAGTATCGAAAATTCGTGAATATCAAAGAACATCGATATATTTACTGATTAATAGTAAAGCTTTTTAATAAATCAATGTCAATTGAAAATAAATCAGTGCTGAAATTTGAAAAAAAGTTCTTATAATATTTAGAGTTTGACTAAATAGAATGTATTAAATTAAAATAACTTTTCCTAGATATTTCTCTCTCAGCGAATAAAGCAAATGAATTCGAAATGCGTTGGTCAGTAAAAGTTTGAAATATCATTTCTATATCTCTAATATCTACAGTCACAATATAAAAAAAAGAGAAAAAATATTAAATAGGTATTATAGTTTAAAACAAAATAAATTAATTATATAATTTTCAGTGTTACCACCCAATTGGAATATTAAGCTTGTTATTTGTGAATTTCAACCATTTGTATAACGGGTCAAAGAATTTCAAAAAGGATTCTGATTTTATTTCTGTGGTGCCTGTTAGTATTTTCATTGTTTTTTTCCAATGCTGACTCTTTCCTTTCGAAAGCATTTCTATTAATTTTAGTCCAGCTTCTTTTGATTGATAAAAATCGCATCGGTGCAGGGCTCCCTTATAACCGCTAATATTACACATAGATTCATAAAATTGAAACTGAATAAAGTAGCTAACAAAGTATCGAATATAAGTAATACCAAAAGCTAAGTGATATTTTGCACCAGGATCAAAATCGTCTTCTGTTCTTTTAACTGGTGGCATTAAACCTTGATATCTGTAGCGTAAATCCCACCAATGTTTATTCACTTCTGACAAAGGAACTGATCCATTATATAATTCCCATATATAACTATCCATTGTCAAAGCAAATGGTAAAAATGCGACTTTTTCTAAAGCTGTTGCCATTAGATAGTCAATGTCGAAATCTTTCGAGTCTGGAACTTGAGATATTAAGCCAATTTTATGAAGATGTTCTGGTGTTTTCACTGCCAATGCGATAGGTATCACCGATAGCTTCATGGAAACCTGAATTTGCAGAACCTCGAAATATAATTGGCAAATGACTGTAGGCCATATAATATTCAATATGACCCATCTCATGATGTATAGTAGTGAAATCTGCAATGTTCTTCTCTGTACACATCTTTATTCGAAAATCTACTCCATTTGATAAATCATAAGCTGACCCATGGCAGTTCACGACCTTATCCCGAGGCTTTACTCAACATACTTCTTTCCCAGAATTCATCAGTCATCTTAAACATTCCCATGGATTCATAGAATTCTTCAGCAATCGTAAACATTTGTTCAACAGGCATTTTGGATAGTTTTTCCGTAGCTTCATCTTGATAATTGGCAGCAGATAATTTTTCTCCACACTCACGAATTATGGGAAATATATTTGTCCACTGTTGTGCCCACACATTTCCAAAAATATGAGCCGGAATCGGTCCTGATTTATCAAATTTCCCTGGGTAAAATTTAATTAGACAATATCTCACATAGCCATGTAATTCTTTATAAAGTGGAAGAATATCGTCATAAAGTTTTAATACAGTACTTTTAAAATGATCATCTTCAAAATCAAACCTTAAACCAAAGGTTGCAGCATCTTCATGGCCGTTTTCTCTCGATCCGATATTTTCTAGTACCATTCTTCTAAGAAATAAATCTTTTATCTTTGCTCCCGTAACATTTCTCCATGCTGTCCAGTAGCCGACCAATTTATCGTAATCTTTCTCTTCCTTGAATAATTTGACGATTCCCGATTCACCAACTTCCAAGCATTTATTATAACAAGGTTTCGCATTATTGTAAATAGAAGAAATATCATTACTGATTTGATTGAGTTCCTGAATAATAGATTCATTTTCACTCCGAACAGCCTTCGTTTGCAGGCGAAATTTCCTTCGAAGCTCTGGAGATTTAAACGATTTCCACAGGAATTTTTTCGACTTTTTCTTCAATTTTAATTCGATTTTTGATCCTATTTTTTGGAATTTCTTTTTCAATTCTAGATTCTTTTTGTTAATATCTGTTGAATATTTGAATTGAACGTTCTGAACACGATTTCTATTTCTAATGGATATTTCGTTGACTTTATCCAACCATGACTTTGCGCACTTCTCATCGGCATACTCATCGCATACATTCGGGAATTCCTCCAAGTCTGTCAAATGATAATAGCTGTCGAAAACCGGTGATTCAGGAGGCTCAGATTCGTCGTCGAAATTTATTTCATCTTTTGTTTCCGAGAAAATTCTTTCTCCACTATGGACAAAATGAATTAAAACAACAATCAAAATGGTAAACTTGAAAACCATTTTTTGTTTTAAATGAGAGATATCAACTTGCCTCAAGGATGTATATATGGTAGGAGGAACAATCAGACAACAATCAGAGCTTACCACACATTTGATCAGTCATTGTTATATTTGGTTATGAATAAATATATTTCTATCTCAATTTCAGCACAATTTAGCACACTTAAAATCAATGTTTTTCTACAATGGATTTTAATTTTGCGTGCCTTTTTACAAATGAAAAAAAATCAATAAAATTTACGAAAAAATAATTCAATTCCCAAAAATTATTGTAATATTATTTTGGCTATTTTTCAATATTAAACTTATTTTATTTTTATTGCTGAAATTTCATCTTTTACATTTAATGATTTTATTAATAACAATATTATTTCTATAGATGGAAATAGAAGAATACATTAAGAAATAGTACAAATTTACAACTGGACAACGATTCCTTCATTACTAAATTAAATAAATGTCAATTGATCTAAGTCATACATAAAAATATAATAGAAGTCAGAGTTTTTCAACCTTTTATATATATATATATATATATATATATATATATATATATATATATATATATATATATATATATATATATATATATATATATATATATATATATATATATATATATATATATATATATATATATATATATATATATATATATATATATATATATATATATTCTTTTGTTTGAATAGAGTCGAAAAATTGAGAGTTTATTTGAATGCGTCGAAAAAACAGCATGAAAATCGCTGAAAGTAGAATCATAATCTATGATCACAGATCAAATAATACAAAGTAATTTACGCTACCTATCATTGGCGTAGTGAGCAAAACTGACGCCTTGGGGCACGATATCTTTTGCTGCGTCCCCTCTAAAAACATAGTAATAAAATATATAGAATATAATACAAATAATAATTGAATGCAATACCTACCTTCAAATTCTCTACAATATATTACTAATAGTCACTAACTATCAAGTCTTCTACGAAATATTATATTGTTTTTCGGAGTCAATAAGTACATAGGCTTATTTTAAACTTTAAATCTGGGAAAGAAGATCTAGTTAAAAAAATCAAGACTACGATTTGATTTGAAATGTCTCTGTGTCAGTGGAAAATCAGACATACGGTCATCTAGAATTAGTAAATATATTTATTAATAATAATAATAATATAATACATTAATACAATTTATTACTGTATATATTTTTCATGCCTTTGATGACGCAAATTTATTAATTACTTCATCAAAGTCGATCATTTAAAACTTTTTTCGTTCCACATTTAAAAATGCAAGGTCACTTAGGCGATCTTGAACCATCGTTTATCGTAGAAATGTCAATTTTAATTTACTGAACGGGCGTTCACAGCTTGCAATTGATATTGAAATACAAAGGAGTATTTCAAGTGACCCCTTTAGGTTTGGAATAACATCTTCTCCATGCGAGTTTATGAAGGTAAAAAGTTCTAATGGAGTTTTAGGTTCAATTTCTTTTCGACTGAAGATTAACATCTTGCAGATATATATTTCGACATAAAATTCTTTATCATTAAAAGTTGTATTATAAAATTCAATCAGATTTTTACAATCCTTTTCAAGACCGTTATCGACATTACACTTGTTTAATAAATTTTCAACTTTCAGTAAAAATCCAAATTTATAATTAAGATCATATAGTCGTGTAAATCGTGTACTTATTTCCTGCTGCAGATGATCACGGATGCTTTTATAACGTGAGAAATTTCACTATATGTGGAAAGACCAACATCTCTAGCCATTTCTTTAGGCATTTTGTTTCGTTTTCTAACAAGGATTGTTGTATCAATACCCCATTTTTTACATCAGACTTAGTCTTTCTATAAAATTCGAAAATTGGTTATCTATAAATTATTTTATTGAACACTGTTAACAATTTCACTCATACAATGTTCACTGCATAATAGAATCGTTGAGTAAAATCAAAAATTAGGAATGATTATTAGTCGTATTTTCATACGAAGGACCATAATCAAACTTATTTGGAAAGTTATGGTTCGTATTTGCATACAAAGGAGCTATTGCAAATAGTACCGAATTAAATAGAAAGAATAAGAATAATTGAAAAAATCAAAAATTGAAGAAGGAAAAATTCCCCATGAATAGCGCTAAAAATAGCAAAATAATAAGAAAATAAAGTTAATAATTAGTTCGATAGTTTAAACAGTCAATAGAATGTACGATAACTACTAATGCGCAGAGTGACAAATCACAAATGTGCGTTTGCTGAAAATGAAATAATTTTAATAAAATATTAGTAAAATTTTTTTAAAAATAAAATGACTAAGGAAAGCAGTACTTGAGTAGACGTGCGCTGTCAGTCTAAAATTTCAAGATTTATACACCCTAATTTCACAGAGGAGCAGAGAATGATTGAGCGGGCATCAAAAGTTAGTATAAATATCAGGCGAAAATGCATTATTTAATAATCACTTGAACAACACTTTATACTATCAGTTTTTCAGCGTTATTATTAGACATTTTATGCTTGTGTAATCGTAAGCTATGTTTATGTAAATTAATTTATATGGTTATATTGTTAATATTGACCTTGAATGACGAACTAATTGTCAAGTGATCGTATATTACAGATTGCTTGCTCACAACTTTCAACTGCCGGATACATTGGGCTCGGATGAAACCGTTTGGCCTCCATTCCACTACATTTCATCTTCAATCGTTCGGCTCTAGGGAAATTAACTCTCACTTGCTTATCTAACTCGCTCAGGTCTGAACAGATTCCTTCTACAATCCGATCCTCTATAATTAAAAGGATAAATGAAGTTAATAATCGAGAAATATAAACAACTTATTTAATTAAAAGTGTTTCATAAGTCTGATATCATTTGGTGATTATATAATTTGGAAAAATGCATTTTTGGAGGCCGCTGATTTTTTGATTTGTGACTTTGAAAATAAGATCGAAATAATTTCTGCCATCAATGGCATGCAGTTATGGCGAAACTCTATTACGTGGTGAGTGGATGAAATTAGTTCAGATTTAAAACAGCAATTGATGATCTTCAAGATTTTTCAGCTTTTTCTTTACAAGTAGATGAATCCACTGGCCTCCTTGTTTTGTCTCAGTTAATTTTTTTCAGTTAATTTATCTCAGATAAAAGACTTTTCAACGAAAGATGAATTTCTAACAATTATTCTTCTGAAACAAACAACTCGAGGGGGAGAACACTTTTCCCAGATTTAAAAAGTTTACGAGTAGTATTCAGCTGCCAATTTTAAATCTTGTATCAATAACTTTGGTCGGAAATCCAGCAATGACAGGTTGAAAAGACGATGAATTTCCCGACTTCCTGTCATATCATTGCATCGTACATCAACAGGCATTATGTGGTAAACTTTTAAACATGAAAGATATTAAAGATACAACATTCAAGATTGCAAACTCAATTCGAGCAAAAAGTCTCCAGAGGTGGCTTTTTAAGATCCAAGTTGAAGAAAGTGATAATGAGGGACCTACATAACTACTGTTGGGCTAGAACTGATTTCTAGACCCAAAAACTAAGTTCGTGACAAAACGTGTCGGTACACAACATGCAACTCAGCATTAAGTTTATTTAAAATCAAAACATATAAAGCATCTTTTAGACAATAATAATAAAGAGAACCAAACAAAAAAGTTATAACATCTAAATAAAAATAAAATAAAAAACACAGCAAGAAGTAATGCACAAAATCGGACTCAAATACAACTGAGAAACATAAAACAACCAAAGACGAATCCGAATAAAGGCGATTTAAAAAATATAAAAAGAAAATTAAATAAAAAGTTCATAAAAGTCGTACTGAGAGAAAATTATAGAAACATTTCGACTAAAAACCAAAAACAATCCATAAAAAGAGCGAAATCCATCATGGTCGCTAAACGACCTAATAAAAGTTATAAAAATTAAATACTTTAGTTAAAATATAAAAATGTTAAGAAAAAATTTGCAGAAAACAATTTAAAAATTAAGTATTAGATTAAATTTAACATGGAATGTTCTGGAAATGCCCAAATCCATCATGGATGCAAATTTAATAAAAATCAATTTCAAAATAGAATTTTGAAAAATAAAACAAAGATTTTACGAATAAATCACCACGAAAATTGATAAAAATTAAAAAAGGAAAGTTCTAAAATAAAAATAATTCGGATTTGTTTTACTGCACTAATGCATACACACAAACTCGCACACCGAAAACCAGGTATAAATACTGACGCAATTTGGTCACAAAATACTCTTTATACCAATAAAAGAAAAACACCGAATTTCGCAAAGTTGTGCTGAGAATTTGCATACCGGTTTTAAATCTGCCCATTTTTGTGAGACAGCATTTTTGCATTTGAAAATAGTTAAATCGAAATATCGTAACTGTTTAACGGACGAACATTTGGNCTCTATAATTAAAAGGATAAATGAAGTTAATAATCGAGAAATATAAACAACTTATTTAATTAAAAGTGTTTCATAAGTCTGATATCATTTGGTGATTATATAATTTGGAAAAATGCATTTTTGGAGGCCGCTGATTTTTTGATTTGTGACTTTGAAAATAAGATCGAAATAATTTCTGCCATCAATGGCATGCAGTTATGGCGAAACTCTATTACGTGGTGAGTGGATGAAATTAGTTCAGATTTAAAACAGCAATTGATGATCTTCAAGATTTTTCAGCTTTTTCTTTACAAGTAGATGAATCCACTGGCCTCCTTGTTTTGTCTCAGTTAATTTTTTTCAGTTAATTTATCTCAGATAAAAGACTTTTCAACGAAAGATGAATTTCTAACAATTATTCTTCTGAAACAAACAACTCGAGGGGAGAACACTTTTCCCAGATTTAAAAAGTTTACGAGTAGTATTCAGCTGCCAATTTTAAATCTTGTATCAATAACTTTGGTCGGAAATCCAGCAATGACAGGTTGAAAAGACGATGAATTTCCCGACTTCCTGTCATATCATTGCATCGTACATCAACAGGCATTATGTGGTAAACTTTTAAACATGAAAGATATTAAAGATACAACATTCAAGATTGCAAACTCAATTCGAGCAAAAAGTCTCCAGAGGTGGCTTTTTAAGATCCAAGTTGAAGAAAGTGATAATGAGGGACCTACATAACTACTGTTGGGCTAGAACTGATTTCTAGACCCAAAAACTAAGTTCGTGACAAAACGTGTCGGTACACAACATGCAACTCAGCATTAAGTTTATTTAAAATCAAAACATATAAAGCATCTTTTAGACAATAATAATAAAGAGAACCAAACAAAAAAGTTATAACATCTAAATAAAAATAAAATAAAAAACACAGCAAGAAGTAATGCACAAAATCGGACTCAAATACAACTGAGAAACATAAAACAACCAAAGACGAATCCGAATAAAGGCGATTTAAAAAATATAAAAAGAAAATTAAATAAAAAGTTCATAAAAGTCGTACTGAGAGAAAATTATAGAAACATTTCGACTAAAAAAACCAAAAACAATCCATAAAAAGAGCGAAATCCATCATGGTCGCTAAACGACCTAATAAAAGTTATAAAAATTAAATACTTTAGTTAAAATATAAAAATGTTAAGAAAAAAATTTGCAGAAAACAATTTAAAAATTAAGTATTAGATTAAATTTAACATGGAATGTTCTGGAAATGCCCAAATCCATCATGGATGCAAATTTAATAAAAATCAATTTCAAAATAGAATTTTGAAAAATAAAACAAAGATTTTACGAATAAATCACCACGAAAATTGATAAAAATTAAAAAAGGAAAGTTCTAAAATAAAAATAATTCGGATTTGTTTTACTGCACTAATGCATACACACAAACTCGCACACCGAAAACCAGGTATAAATACTGACGCAATTTGGTCACAAAATACTCTTTATACCAATAAAAGAAAAACACCGAATTTCGCAAAGTTGTGCTGAGAATTTGCATACCGGTTTTAAATCTGCCCATTTTTGTGAGACAGCATTTTTGCATTTGAAAATAGTTAAATCGAAATATCGTAACTGTTTAACGGACGAACATTTGGATTTAAGTTTAAGAAACTGCATAAGTACGTACACCCCTAATTACAAAAACATTGTTAATGCAATGCTGTGCAGAACATCCAATGCAGCAGAAAGTTTAAAATAATTTTTTGTTTTGTTTTCACATTTGATTTTTACCATAATCTGTTTTTATTTTAATTTTTCTCTTGTTATTAATATTACATTCCTGTACAAAACTAAAGATTAAAAAGTCCAAAATTACGAATAAATAATTAATTTTAATTAATACAGGTTAATCAGCCAAAAAATTTCTATTTAAAGAAAATTTTTAAATTTACTCCTTAAAAAGAGTGAAATATAATTTGTTATGTGGATTATAATTCCTTAAGTGTTCTAAAATCACGTTCCTAATGGCCACATAGGCCTACAATATGAAAAGTAGATCTTAGGAAAAAATCAGGGGGCACCATTGCTTTAAATTGCCCTAGTTACATTGTAAAATTAATATAGAAGTAACCGAAGTAACGCATGTTATTTTTATACAACGGCAAACTGCCCGAGATCTAATCGCCAGTAACACTTACCCGAGTTACGCTTGGACATGTGCATTAAGCGGTTAATAGTCCTTAAACCTCACAAGTTTACCTGCCAAGATAAGCTCAAAACTTAAATTCTAGCATAAATGGTCCTAAAAATATGATAATCGAATAAATACCCATCCAAATCTCGATGAAACTCCTTTATTAATTCTGGCATATTTCCCTTGTTATTTTCTAAAAATCATTAAATAAAGCGAATATTGAAAGTTTGAAATATCATTTCTATATCTCTAATATCTACAGTCACAATATAAAAAAAAGAGAAAAAATATTAAATAGATATTATAGTTTAAAACAAAATAAATTAATTATATAATTTTCAGTGTTACCACCCAATTGGAATATTAAGCTTGTTATTTGTGAATTTCAACCATTTGTATAACGGGTCAAAGAATTTCAATAAGGATTCTGATTTTATTTCTGTGGTGCCTGTTAGTATTTTCATTGTTTTTTTCCAATGCTGACTCTTTCCTTTCGAAAGCATTTCTATTAATTTTAGTCCAGCTTCTTTTGATTGATAAAAATCGCATCGGTGTAGGGCTCCCTTATAACCGCTAATATTACACATAGATTCATAAAATTGAAACTGAACCAAGAAGCTAACAAAGTATCGAATATAAGGTACACCAAAAGCTATGTGATATTTTGCACCAGGATCAAAATCGTCTTCTGTTCTTTTAACTGGTGGCATTAAACCTTGATATCTGTAGCGTAAATCCCACCAATGTTTATTCACTTCTGACAAAGGAACTGATCCATTATATAATCCCCATATATAACTATCCATTGTCAAAGCAAATGGTAAAAATGCGACTTTTTCTAAAGCTGTTGCCATTAGATAGTCAATGTCAAAATCCTTCGAGTCTGGAACTTGAGATATTAAGCCAATTTTATGAAGATGTTCTGGTGTTTTCACTGCCAATGCGATGGTATCACCGATAGCTTCATGGAAACCTGAATTTGCAGAACCTCGATATATAATTGGCAAATGACTGTAGGCCATATAATATTCAATATGACCCATCTCATGATGTATAGTAGTGAAATCTACAATGTTTTTCTCTGTACACATCTTTATTCGAAAATCTACTCCATTTGATAAATCATGAGCTGACCCATGGCAGTTCACGACCTTATCCCGAGGCTTACTCAACATACTTCTTTCCCAGAATTCATCAGTCATCTTAAACATTCCCATGGATTCATAGAATTCTTCAGCAATCGTAAACATTTGTTCAACAGGCATTTTGGATAGTTTTTCCGTAGCTTCATCTTGATAATTGGCAGCAGATAATTTTTCTCCACACTCACGAATTATGGGAAATATATTTGTCCACTGTTGTGCCCACACATTTCCAAAAATATGAGCCGGAATCGGTCCTGATTTATCAAATTTTCCTGGGTAAAATTTAATTAGACAATATCTCACATAGCCATGTAATTCTTTATAAAGTGGAAGAATATCATCGTAAAGTTTTAATACAGTACTTTTAAAATGATCATCTTCAAAATCAAACCTTAAACCAAAGGTTGCAGCATCTTCATGGCCGTTTTCTTTCGATCCGATATTTTCTAGTACCATTCTTCTAAGAAATAAATCTTTTATCTTTGCTCCCGTAACATTTCTCCATACCGTCCAGTAGCCGACCAATTTATCGTAATCTTTCTCTTCCTTGAATAATTTGACGATTCCCGATTCACCAACTTCCAAACATTTATTATAACAAGGTTTCGCATTATTGTAAATAGAAGAAATATCATTACTGATTTGAATGAGTTCCTGAATAATAGATTCATTTTCACTCCGAATAGACGCTGTTTGCAGACGAAATTTCCTTCGAAGCTCTGGAGATTTAAACGATTTCCAGAGGAATTTTTTCGATTTTTTTTTGAATTTCAATCCGATTTTTGATCCTATTTTTTGGAATTTCTTTTTCAATTCTAGATTCTTTTTGTTAATATCTGTTGAATATTTGAAATGAACGTTGCCAAAACGATTTCTATTTCTAATGGATATTTCGTTGACTTTATCCAACCATGACTTTGCGCACTTCTCATCGGCATACTCATCGCATACATTCGGGAATTCCTCCAAGTCTGTCAAATGATAATAGCTGTCGAAAACCGGTGATTCAGGAGGCTCAGATTCGTCGTCGAAATTTATTTCATCTTTTGTTTCCGAGAAAAATCTTTCTCCACTATGGACAAAATGAATTAAAACAACAATCAAAATGGTTAACTTGAAAACCATTTTTTGTTTAAAATGAGAGATATCAACTTGACTATAAGATGTATATATGTTACGAGCAACAATCAGACAACAATCAGAGCTTACCACACATTTGATCAGTCATTGTTATATTTGGTTATGAATAAATATATTTCTATCTCAATTTCAGCACATTTTAGCACACTTAAAATCAATGTTTTTCTACAATGTATTTTTTGCATGCTTTTTAATAATTGAAAATTATATATAATATTATAAATTAAATCTAAAAATATTCAGTAAATTAACGGAATAGTAGTTTAAATACAAAAATAATTGTAATAATATTTCGATTATTAAAATTTCCGAAAATTTTCAAAGAGAAAAAATCAATATTTTGAAAATTTTATAAAAATATTTTTCAAATAAAAGTTTTAGAATTTTGTTTTAAAAATATTTTTAATTTTAAACTTATTATGTATTTTTATTAGGATTCATTTTTTATTTTACATTTATTAATTTTATTTGTAAAATTTTGATGTTAAATTGTAACAAAGTACATTTAATTTTTTTAGATGGAAATAATAAATTCTTAAGAAATACCACAAATTTGAAACCTTTGAATGCAGGAAATTTGTTAAAATTTTTTTTATGAAAGTTTTTATGTTTATTTTCAATATCCCTCAAATAATACTTTTGCCTATGTGGAGTCTTTACTATTGTAAAGTTTGAGTGTTCAAAAAATATATCTGTGTGATAAATTGGTTTATAGTTAATTGGTTGTAAATGAAATTTGTACAAAGTTTATCGTGTTCGAGAGTGTTGAACTGTGAATTAATAAACACCAACATAATAACCCAACATATATATATATATATTAATTAATTCACAATTCAACACTCTCAAACACGATACACTTTGTACAAATTTTATTTACAACCAATTAACTATAAACCAATTTATCACACAGACACTACGTGAAGAATAGCCCTTTCTGTAATCATAACAATAGGCACTAGCCGTCAACTACTCAATTACAGGATACGTTGATTGATTGTTCTATTTGCTTTGACCACACAATTTATTTACTCCACTTCCACATTATATTCAATTTCACAAATGATTCTCGTCACTTCACGTTTAACTCTGTTTTTGATTCTCCTTTTTAACTCTGTTCGTCTCTACTTTTGCTCTAAAAAACAAAAGAGATATCAGACTTTGTTTAGATTTTAGACAGCTTAATAAGATTACTGAAAGACAAGCTTTTCCTATGCCGAATGTAGGAGAAATTCTAAATACATTACATGGATCTAAGTACTTTAGTTCTATAGACCTTGGAAACGCTTATTATCAGGTGAAATTAAACAAGGAATCGCAAGAAAAGACAGCATTTTCTACTAAAGAAGGGAAATTTTGTTTTAATAAAATGCCTTTTGGCATTGCAGCGGCACCGGGCACATTCCAAGAATTAATGACAAAAATATTGAAAGATCTATGGGGTTATTATGGTGTATTTAGACGATATTTTAATTTTTACAAGAACAATTGAAGAACATTACAATGTGTTTGGAAAAGTTCTAGAGAAAATAAGGGTAGCTAAATTGAGAATCAACCCAGGAAAATATCAGTTATTAAAGAGCAAAGTAAAGTTTTCAGGGCACATTATTAACAGTCAGGGGATTCGGACAGATCAAAGTAAAATTGAAGCTATTAAATCATTTCAGAGGCCTAAGTGTATAAAGAATTTTGAGAAGCATTTTAGGTATATGTANCATTATCAGTTTTCACAATTCCCTTTTCCGCGCAAAATTTGAAATTCCCAATTTTACTTATTTTATAGGGTTTTTAGTTTAAATAGATTTTTTTTTAATTAATGAATATTTTTTTTTAATTGATGAGTATTTTTTTTTAATCAATGAATATTTTATTTTAATTAATGAATGTTTTATTTTAATTAATGAATGTTTTTCTGTGAACCCTTTATGGACCAACCAACTTGTATACCGGACAGAAGGTCCAAAAATATCTCAGATGAAAAACGTCTTGATATAATTCAAGCGTTAGAAGGTGGGAATCTTACTCGTACTTCGGTAGCCAAGACATTTAATGTGTCATATTCGAGTGTAGTGAAGATATATGGGGATTTTTGCAAAACGGGCAAAGTTGAAAAATTAAAGGTAGGTGGAAGGAAACCAAAAAAGTTATCTGTGGAAAACATAACGTTTATAAAAGATTTGTTGCTTGAGAATTGCAGTTTAACCCTAAATGAAATCAAGTTAAAAGTATTCGAGAGGTTTGCAGTGTCGGTATGCGAGGCAACAATATCGAGTTATATTGAAAGTTTCAATTTTTCAATTAAGAGAATTTCAAAGATTTCAAATGCAGCAATTACAGAGACATTGGTTGCAGAACGAAGAACATACAGTAGCTGGTTCCTCGAGAAAGTAAATGAAGGAAAAAATTTCTATTCTTTGATGAAACAGGTTTCCAAGTAACAATGAGGAAACATTATGGAAGATCAAAAAAGGGAAGAAGGCCATTGAGATAGCTCCAGGAATCAAATCAAGAAATAAAACCGTTATGGCTTGTATGTGGAAAGGCGGGCTATGCAGCTTTAAATACAGCTGGAAATCGAGTTTCTTGTTTGGAATTCATGGAAACACTATGTGAAATTTTAACTTTTGAAAACTTAACGAATGTGACAATAGTTATGGATAATGTCTCATTTCATAAGTGTAGTGAAATTTCAACCTTTATTGAATCGAAAGGACACCAAATCAAGTTTCTACCACCCTATAGTCCATTTTTCAATCCCATTGAATTCATGTTTTCTCAATGGAAAGGTATTGTAAGATCACGAAAACCAAATACTGATGTCGAGCTTTTGAGAATTATCGATGATTTTAAAAACATCCTAACGGTAGAACAATGCGAAAATTATGTGAGGCATGTTACAAACAATATTATAAAATGTTTGGGTGGTATAAATGTATTCGAGGAATAAATATTTTCATTTTAACTTTATTTATTTACCGAATCTTGTTGGTTTATCGTTAATATACATTTTACTCGTGTTTACAAAAATGAATTCAAAATAAATATTTTTATAAATATTCATCAATTAAAAAAAAGTATTCATCAATTAAAAAAAATATTCATCAATTAAAAAAAAATATTCATAAATTAAAAAAAAACACTCATCAATTAAAAAAAAATCTATTTAAACTAAAAACCCTATACCACTTAGTATATCTGTTATCTCGATTGACTGGTTTAGCCATACGTTTTCACTGTCCTCGACCATCATCGAAAGTATTCTAGTCTTAAGTTTCCCTATTGTCGGATCAGCATGTATCATTTGGCATTATATACTTGTTGCACAATCACTTCTTGACATAGTATCCGCATTCGTGTGAATATCTTCCTTTTTGTACTGTAAATCGATATCCAGACTGCTTAAATAATTTATCCACGTTTGAAATTGAGAGGTTAATGGTTTCTTTGTCTTTTTTCCAACTAATTTCGTCAATAAGAGAAAGTTAAAAAGATTTCATATTCGACTGAAGACTACAAGAATCCTCCTACATATTTTTCACTTTCAAACCCCAAGTTAACTTGTCCGAACTTTCAGTGGTCAAGCATAACTCAATTAGTAAATTTTTATCACATTTTTATGTTATGTAAATTATCGAAAAGAAACTTAGCACAAGTATGACAAGTAAATAAAATGATTTTGATCTATCAAGGTTTTGTGAAAGTGAGAGACAAGAATCAAGTTATTAAAAGCCTGAGATCACAATTTCGTGTACAAAATACCCTGAGACCCAGATACTACTTGCCATAGTGTATTCTTCACATTAACTTCACCTCTATGTCCCACCGCCGAACTTTATACAAAAAACCTGAAACTATAACCTCTATACAAAAGATATTTAGACCCAAATACTCATTTCCATATGCATAATTCACGCTAATCACGTGCCCCCAGCAGACATAGAAAAATCCTTGACTTTAGAATTTATTATAGTGCATTCTTCTCACCGACAAAACTCCTGCGTTTTTGAGCGACCCAAAATGTAGTTCAAATCCCTTTACAAAGATGGTTGATATATAGAGATTCCTTAATATAAATAGAGTTTCACATTGCTATAGATCCTGCCGTAGTTTCAGATTGACAATCCTGAGTTGTCGCCTTTTCAAATTGACATTTATTGCTGTAGGGAACCATTATACACCTAATACTAATTTTATATATCCTACTCCATAAAAACCGTAAACATTTGTTATTATTAGATAAAGCAATTTAGGAAAAGCAATGATAAAGAGCCAGTTAATTTTAAATAAATAGTTACCAAAATTGAAACAAAAAACTCAAAATCATTTTGTTAAATGTTTGATTATAAATATGAATTGTTTGTTTGGTTACCAGCCAATATGATTATTTAATTCTCTATTTTTATGTTTCAGCCAAGCATGAAGTGGCTCGAAAAATTTCATAAGAGATGCAGATTTGATTTCTTTCGTTCCTGTCAATATTTTCATTGTTTCTCGCCAGTTATTCTTTGAACCTTGTTTCAACATTGCCAATAGCTTGTTTCCTGCTTCTTTAGATTGATAAAAGTCGCATCTATGCAATGGACCTGTGTAACCAGTCAAATCGCACATTGATTCATAAAATTGAAATTGAACTATAAAACTTATAAAATATCGAATATAAGGAATACCAAATGCAATGTGATATTTTGCACCCGCATCAAAATCTTTCTCTGATCTCTCCACTGGTGGTTTAATTCCTTGAAACTTCAATGATAGATCCCACCAGTATTCATTAAGCTTGGAAGAAGGGATCGTTCCATTATATACACTCCACAGATAACTATCCATCGTTAACGCAAATGGTAAAAATACTACTTTTTCTAAAGCGGAACCCATCAAATAGTCAATGTCGAATTCTTTCGATTTTGGAATCTCTGACAACAGACCAACTTTGTGAAGATGTTCTGGCGTTTTCACAGCTAATGCGATTGTGTCTCCAATTGCTTCGTGGAATCCAGAATTCGCAGAATTACGATAAAAATTCAGCAAGTTTCTGTAAGCCATGAAATATTCAACGTGACCCATTTCATGATGAATAGTTGTGAAATCATTTAAATTTTTCTTCGTGCACATTAAGATTCTAAAATCGACACCATTTGCAAAATCACGTGCCGACCCATGGCAATCAATAACACGTCCTGGAATTTGTTCCACGACGCTTCTTTCCCAGAATTCATTGCTCATTTTGAACAGTCCAATAGAATTGTAAAATTCTTCTGCTATTTCAAACATTTTTCTCACCGATAACTTTTCCAATTTCTCATTAACTTGTTCGTGAAAATTATTTCTATAGTTACTTTTCATACATTTTTTTATTATCCCAAATATGTTGACCCAGATTTGGGACCAAACGTTTCCGAAAATATGTGCCGGAATTGGACCGTTTTTATCAAATTTTCCGGGGTAATATTTCCACAGACAATATCTCACAAATGAATGTAATTCTTTATACAGTGGCAGAATATCTTCATACAATTTCATTACTGTCTCTTTGAAGTTTTCCTCTTCAAAATCCTCAAATAGAATAAACGAAGCCAAATCATTAAATCCGTTTTCACGAGCTCCGAAATTTCCTAAATTCACTTTCTTCACAAACAAATCTCTAATTCTTGCACCCGTCACATTTCTCCATGCAACCCAATATCCGGTTAATTTATCATAATTTCTCTCGTTCTTAAACAATTCAATAATCGCGGGCTCCCCGGCTGATAAACATTTCCCAAAGCACGGCCTCCCATTATTGTAAATAAATTCAATTTGGTTTTTAATCTCAATTAATTCTCTCGAAACGCTTTCATTCTGACTTTCTACAGTTTTCGAAAGTTTCCCCAAGATTTTCCTGATACTTGCTGATGCAAATCTTTTCCATCGAAATTTTTTCGCTTTCAGTCGGAGTGATTTGTCCAATTTCACAAAGATTATTTGAAATTTTTTTAATAATTCCAAATTTTTTTTGTTGATATTTGATTCGTAACGATAGAGAACATTGGCATAACGATTATCATTTCTTATTGATATTTCATTGACTTTTATTAACCAAGATTTGGCACAATTTTCACTTGAATATTCTTCACAGACATCCGGATAACCTTCCAACTCTGTCAAATTATGATAACTGTCGAATATTCCATTTGCATGGAAAATCTGTTTGCAATAAATAAAATCCACAGCAACAAATAATACTGTAATCAAGTACATTCAATTACAATGTACAATTAGATGTCAATGTAACTTATTACAGCAACATTGGTTTGTTGTCGATTTTTACAAATCGATTTTTACTGTAGGATTGTGCGCATACAAATTAGTTACAATTAGCACCAATGGCTTAATTATTCACCAATTAAATTTGAAAACCACATAAATTTTCAACATGAATTGCTTTGCTGATGTGTTAGCAATTAATTGATACATCCGTTTGACAAAATCAAGAAAATCATAATTCATGTTGCCCTAAAAATGAGTTAATACTATTATATTTATGAATTTAACAATTATTTCAAGATAAAACGGAGTCCTGAAATATGGTGAATTCAGTTTGAAAAAGGAAATTATTAATGATGGGAATTCTGTGATTTGTTAAATTATCCAATCAAATTGAACTTTAATAGATGAACTTGTAAGTATATTTGGATTTATGTAAAAATACTTCTAACCTTTACTCACATTTTGATCACTTATTATACACTTAAATTGTCAAGTACATGCGCGTACGCAGGGGGGGTTACTTGGGGTTTAACCCCCCCCCCCATGATTCCAACAACAATATAAAAAACTATAATTAATAAATATAGTAACTTAAAACAATTTAAGAAATATTCCGAATGCCGATATATATATATATATATATATATATATATATATATATATATATATATATATATATATATATATATATATATATATATATATATATATATATATATATATATATATATATATATATATATATATAACCCCCCCCCCATGGATTCATCCTGCGTACGCGCCTGGTCAAGTATATTCCAAGTAGATCTGTCAAAGTTGTTCCCCATGACCCATAGGCGTATCCAGGTCATCTAGTAAGGTGGAGATGGCAATATGTTTCAGTGGCAACAGCTAACAATCATAAAACTTGTTTAATTAATTTTCTTTTTTGAATACATTTGTATCATGTAACTGAAAAATGATGAGAGGCATTGGGTATTCCAATAATCCAAATTTAAAATTTGGCTAGTTTTTTTTTAATTTTATATCACTTTTTTAACATCGTGCTTGCACCTAAATTAACTTCCGTTTACAAGTACTATGATTAATATTGTAGTGTTAAATAGAAAAACAAATACAAATTAAATTTAAATGAATTGTGTTTTACTAATCAGTTTATAACTTAAAATTTAAAATAATTATTATAAATCATAATATCTAATGTCATGAAAACTACCAATTAAACAATAATAATCAATTATCGAGACGCAATGAAGAGAAAAAAATTAATTTTAGATGCAGAGTCGTTTGGATACCTTTGCTATGACAAAGAAGCGAAGTCTTTTGAGACACTTAAAACTAAGCATACTATGACTACTTAAGTTACTGGAACTGCCAAACTTGCCACCACATCTGCGGAAGTATCAAGTAGTACTACTACTCAATATGATGAACACGAGATAAGAGAACCCCTTGATATTATGGACAGCAACAGTCAGAACAGAAATGACAATTCTGTCGATATAGTTGTTCCTTTTTCTGAAAATGAACATATTTTAACTGAGACTGGGTCTATTATAAATGAAATTTAAATAAGTTTTTATCAATGACATGGAAAATTATTTTGTAATAATTATTGATTTTACTAAAAAAATTTTTTATTATTCAGATATTTAAAAAGGACTGTTTTTTATTTTCATACCAGAAGACAGCAGGATCTCAATCTGCTCTGAGGCTCTCCATCAGTCACAATACTGAAGATAAATATAGAATAATTAAGAACATTTATTCATTGATTTAGCGTGCATTAATTCAGAAAATACATTTGAATTATTTAAATTCTAATTTTTATCGATTTTGCCTACAATTTATAATTTCCTATTTATTTCATTTCCCAATTTTTATATTTTTTATTTTTAATTAATATCAACGCCATGATGGACATGGGCATTTTCTAGAATATTCCAAAAACTTGCCAAAAATGACCAACACAAAAATAAAGTACAATGCAACAAAAGCAAGAAGTATAACACGAGACCAACACAAACACAACATAGACAAACAACAGAATTAAATTGATTGGCAAGTTTGGAATATTCTAGAAAATGCCCATGTCCATCATGGGGTCGATATTAATTAAAAATAAAAAAATATAAAATTGGGAAATGAAATAAATAGGAAATTATAAATTGTAGGCAAAATCGATAAAAATTTTGGGAATTTTCTAGAATATTCTATGCTATTTTAATAGTTTTATTTCTTTTAATTCCTATGTTATCTTATTTTGATTTTTTGATAATTAATTATTAAATTTTATATTTTAGTTAGCTTCAATTAGCTAGTTAGCGGCCATGATGGATTTCACCATTTCCATAAAATATTCTATTTTTTTGGTCATTTATATTATAATTCGATTTTTAGATCAATTTAATTCTGTTGTTTGTCTATGTTGGTGTTTGTCTCGTGTTATACTTCTTGCTTTTGTTGCATTTTTACTTTATTTTTGTGTTGGTCATTTTGCTGTTATGTAAATTCTTTTAGTTGTGATTACTTGATGATTCGACGTATTTGAGTTTAACTTTACTTACTGTTGTGTCTGCGTGTTATTTTCCGACGCATTTTAAGTTTTTTTTTTTAAGTTTTTGGTTTTATTTTTTCTAAATTCTAATAGATTTGCAAATTGGCATAAATAAAATCATTGATTTTCCATTTAAATTTGAAAAAAAATAATAATAGTAACCATGGAAATACATTCTTTAAAAAGAACAGCCATCTGCGTTAAAAACTAGTTTTTCTTTAAATTGATTTTTCTTTAAGTTAATTTTCCAGTGAAATCAGTTTACCAACTATAATAAAAGTGACGACAAGTAATTGTTTTAAATAAAGGGTAAGAAATCACTTTTATTAGTTATTCGGTACTATAATTATAATTTTATGTTTTCCTAGTAATTATGGATCAATGGTTGAAATTCGGTAAGTTATCAAAACGCAAAAACGACCAACGAGACGATTCTGATTCTGATGAACATGATATTCCATCATGTTCCAAGGCGAAGAAGACACTGATGTGTAAAACACGAAAATATTCTGCCGAATCCTTATCATTGGGATTTACATTTACATTAATATAAATGTGTAGCAACCTCTTTGTGTTATTTGTCACTGCCATTTGTCAAACGAATCGATGAAACCAGCAAAACTTCGCCGACATTTAGAATCGAAACATAAGGATTATGTAAACAAACCGGTTGAATATTTTAAAATGAAATTACATGAACTACAAGCAAGCCAAATATTGATTAAAAAACCGTCACAGGAAGTAATAATGAACAAGCGGTACATGCATCATTTCAAGTGTCTCTCCTAGTAGCCAAATCTGATAAACCCCACACTATCGCTGAAAATTTAATTCTTCCAGCTGCTAAAGCAATAGTCTCAATAATGATAGGAAACAAAGCTGCCCAAGACCTTAACTTAATCACGCTTTCAAACGACACAGTTAAAAATAGAATCAGTTAGATGTCCCAAAATATTAAGGACCAAATGATTGAACGTGTTTTGAAGAGTCAATTTTACTCACTGCAACTGGATGAAACTACAGATAATGCGAGTAACCCAAATTTGCTCTCATTCATTCGATATGAATTTAGTAGTAAGATTTATGAAGATTTTTTGTTTTGCAAGTTACTTCCAACACGGACAACTGGGGCTGAAATATTTCGCTGCTTGAACAACTTTATAACAAACAAGTAAAATGGAGTGGTCAAAATGTATTGGAATGAGCACGGACGGTGCTTGAGCTGTGAGTGGAACAATTCAGGGTCTTATGAATTTTGTTAAAACTGTAGCGCCCAATGTAGTTTGGACACATTGTTGCATACATCGCGAAGCACTTGCCGCAAAGAAAATCCCAGATATTTTAAAAACTACTTTAAATGAAATTGTATCTGTAGTAAATTTTATTAAAGTGAGTCCATATAATTCTCGTCTTTTCAAGTTTTATGGAAAGAAATGACGAGTCAGCATAAACATCTTCTTCTTCATGCAAAAGTACGTTGGTTGTCTCGTGGAAAGGTATTAAATTAGAATTTTTGAACTGCGATATGAAGTACGATTATTTTTGATGGAGAATGATAATTTCTATATAAAAGATCGTTTTTCTGACTTTTCCTGGCTAGCTAAGGTGGGTTATTTGGCTGATATTCATACTTACCTAAATGAATTAAATTTAAGTTTACAAGGTACTTCAATAAGTATTTTTAAAGTAGAAGATAAAATAAAATCAATAATGAAAAATATGGATTTGTGGATAAGCAAATTAACAAAAGGAATTATTGAATCCTTTCCAACACTTCATGAATTTGTAGAAAGTTCTGATAACAAACTGTTTGTCGAAGAAATTCATTTTTTAATTGAACATATAAAAATGTTAAAAGAATCTTTTAGAAATTATTTTCCTTCTACCACATCAGACCATGAATGGGTTCGAGATCCCTTTTGTTGCAAAAATATCGAAGTACAACATTAGGCAATTTCAGAGCAAGATGAACTTGCAGAATTATCATGCGACAGCTCCTACAGGTTAGTTTTTAATGAGCATACTGTTGAAGAGTTTTGGTTGAAAGTTAAAAATGTATATCCAACATTAGCTGAAAAAGCAATTAAATATTTACTTCCATTTTGTACAACGTATTTATGTGAAAGAGCTTTCTTGATGCTATTATACATGAAGAATAAATATCGAAATCGGTTGGATGTTGAACCAGAATTAAGGATAAACATATCAAATATAGATCCTAATATTGCAATTCTAGTGTCACAAAAGACTACCATCCTTCACATGGTAAAAATTAAATATACATAATTTTATATGTTATATCCAAATATTTTATTACTTTATTTTATTTGTTATTTATATACTGTGTTGTATCTCAGTGAATTATAAAAATACAGTAAATAAATTTAATTTTTCATATAAACACTGTCTTAATTGATTTATTGATGAATGAACTTTATGGGTCCGCCAAGAAATTTTTTGTCTTAAAGGGGTCCCGATGTTCAATAAGTTTAAGAACCGCTGTGTTAAAGAATAGTGTAATGATTTTCTAGAGTGTTTTTCTATTTTGAAAAAAATTAAGTATGTAATTAATCCATATTAAATGTTTGTTTTAATATTGAATTTAGTTTTGTTTTGTAAAAATTTTTTAAATATAGTTAAGTGTTAAATTCATTTAAATTAAATTTTCAAGATTTATACAACATTTTATTAACAACTGTATTAACTGTTACAATGATTTACCAGACATTTTATCTACTTCTATTAGGAATTGTTGGATTTTGCAATTGCGCGCCGGTGTAACATTTACAAATAAGCAATGATAATATAATACCATTAATTATCGATCTAAGCTTAATGACATTTGTTATTATCATATTATTAGGCTTATTGTGCGCTTGCTTAATTAATAAAAAAACTTCTCCAAACAAAAAAGCTTTCGATTGGAAATAAAGCAGTACACGAAAACGTTATATTATTGGAATTTATCCGTAAAAATTCAATCGACTTGGCTGATGATAAAAATTAAATGGAAACAAAAGATAATGAACCAAACGAACTTTTGGACAATAGTAAGAACACTTGTAGATATTCATACTAACTGATAGATATAATCGCAAATCACTGTTGGGTTATTGGGTTGGTGATAAAACTTTAAATTTCTTAATCTGACTCCAAGCGTGTCTTTGACTGACCCACAAATAACACTTGATAACGGAAATCTTTATTGATAATCCCAAATAACTTTTACTTTACACTGACAATCGATTCAACACTCTGCTTGGTGACTATACTATGCATATTACAACACTCAGTGATTATACAACACTTCTGTATAACACCGGATTGAAAGATCAAAAATTACTGATTGGTTTATCAACTGGGACTTTGAGCTGATTGTTTTCTTTGACCTTCTTCACAACTTTATTGAAATACTCGAGTAACTTCTTTTCGTCTAATTTTTCAACTAATTCCTTTCTTTAAATCTTCTCCAATAATTATTCTAGATTATGATTATCTAGAGTGCCGCNATTTTTCATATAAACACTGTCTTAATTGATTTATTGATGAATGAACTTTATGGGTCCGCCAAGAAATTTTTTGTCTTAAAGGGGTCCCGATGTTCAATAAGTTTAAGAACCGCTGTGTTAAAGAATAGTGTAATGATTTTCTAGAGTGTTTTTCTATTTTGAAAAAAATTAAGTATGTAATTAATCCATATTAAATGTTTGTTTTAATATTGAATTTAGTTTTGTTTTGTAAAATTTTTTAAATATAGTTAAGTGTTAAATTCATTTAAATTAAATTTTCAAGATTTATACAACATTTTATTAACAACTGTATTAACTGTTACAATGATTTACCAGACATTTTATCTACTTCTATTAGGAATTGTTGGATTTTGCAATTGCGCGCCGGTGTAACATTTACAAATAAGCAATGATAATATAATACCATTAATTATCGATCTAAGCTTAATGACATTTGTTATTATCATATTATTAGGCTTATTGTGCGCTTGCTTAATTAATAAAAAAACTTCTCCAAACAAAAAAGCTTTCGATTGGAAATAAAGCAGTACACGAAAACGTTATATTATTGGAATTTATCCGTAAAAATTCAATCGACTTGGCTGATGATAAAAATTAAATGGAAACAAAAGATAATGAACCAAACGAACTTTTGGACAATAGTAAGAACACTTGTAGATATTCATACTAACTGATAGATATAATCGCAAATCACTGTTGGGTTATTGGGTTGGTGATAAAACTTTAAATTTCTTAATCTGACTCCAAGCGTGTCTTTGACTGACCCACAAATAACACTTGATAACGGAAATCTTTATTGATAATCCCAAATAACTTTTACTTTACACTGACAATCGATTCAACACTCTGCTTGGTGACTATACTATGCATATTACAACACTCAGTGATTATACAACACTTCTGTATAACACCGGATTGAAAGATCAAAAATTACTGATTGGTTTATCAACTGGGACTTTGAGCTGATTGTTTTCTTTGACCTTCTTCACAACTTTATTGAAATACTCGAGTAACTTCTTTTCGTCTAATTTTTCAACTAATTCCTTTCTTTAAATCTTCTCCAATAATTATTCTAGATTATGATTATCTAGAGTGCCGCAAGAGAAGCAAACTATATAAAGGAAAACTAGAGAACAAAAATTTAGAGATAAAATTAGAGACAAATGTGACGCGAAATTGAGACAATTTGGAAGACGATTTGAGTGACAATTTGAGAGACAATTTGAGAGATAAAATTGTTGGAGAAAATTAGACAACGTTGGACGAAACGTTGTTGGAGAAACGATTGTGAAAAAGAATTGTAAAGAGAATAATTGTGAAGATAATTATCGGAGAAGATTTAAAGAAAAAAATTAGTTGACAAATTAGACGAAAAGAAATTACTCGAGTATTTCAATAAAGTTGTGAAGAAGATCAAAGAAAACAACCAGTTCAATGTCCCAGTTTAGAAACCAATCAGTAATTAGTGATCTTTCAATCCGGTGTTATACACAAGTGTTATTCCTCACCGAGTGTTGTAATAAGCATTGTATAGTCACCAAGCAGAGTGTTGAATTGATTGTCAGTGTCAAGTGAAAGTTTATTTGTGATTATCAATAAAGATTTCTGTTGTCAAGTGTTATTTGTGAATCGTATGCAGACACGCTTGGAATCAGAGTAACATTTAAAATTATCACCAACTCAATAACCAAACATATTTTGGTGAGCCCGACGTGATCAAAGTTGGTGAAAAGATTGTTGAAAGGAAAACTTTGAAAATAAAGTGGTAAATTGAAATTATTAAAGTGATTTGGAAAAGGTAAATTATATATTATGATAATAATTTGAGATTTAGATTTTGTGTAATTTGAAAAGAAATAATTTATTAAAGTGAACCGATATTATTTACGAAGCCAGAGTAAAAAGTAAGAGATAATGAGCTGTGAAGATTTACCAGTTTCAGTTGTAAAAGAAAATAATAATTTTGCCAGTTGTCAAAGATTGCCAGTAGAGCAATATGGAGGAGATCCAATTATATTTGTTGATTTTATGAGTGATTACTATATGTATGCAACGGCCTATGGATGGCCTCAAGCAATCATGATTCAAAGATTACCCTTATATCTTAAAGGAGCTGCTAGAGAGGTTTGGCAACAAATCGACAGGAAAACAATCGGCAATGATTGGGTCAAGTTAAAAGATGCATTGGCTGCTAAACCTATTGGAGGAGATATAAAGAGATTAATGAGTCAAAAGTTTTATAATAGTCCAAAATCCAAATGAAACAGTGAGCGAATTTGCATATCATTTATCGACCCTTGTCAGTAAATCCTTTGAAGAAGATTCAAAACAACCAGGATTAGTCCAAGAGATGCAGGAACTGATTCAAGACCAATTTTTGTCAGGAGTAAATAAAGAGATAAAAACGGCATTGTGTTGTGTAGACTATGACAATTTCGATGAACTAGTTAAAAAGGCTATGAAAATTGAATTGAATCTAAAGAGCTCTAAAAATAAATCTGAGGAATTTTCAATAATTCCCGTACAATGATAAAGATCAATAACCCCAACTCATGATAATTGGGAATCAGGAAATAGATTTCAACGATCAAAGAGCCCATCACCCAAATGGAGAAACGATAATATTATAAACAGAGCAAGCCAAATTCACCAGGCACTGAGAGAGCTAAAGTTAATCAGTGTAATATTTGTAAGAAAACTGGCCATTATACAAATCAGTGTTGGTTTAAAAATAATTCTGAAAGAGTACCCAGGAGATTGAGTCCAGATTGGCGAAGAGATGATAGATGAACGAATTTTCGGAGAGCAATTCCTAATGTAAAGTCAAATTTTAATGAGGTACAATGTTATCGTTGTGGTAGAAAAAGACATGTTTCTAGAAATTGTTTTTCAAGATCAAGGTCACCATCAATGTCACCATCACCACAGAGAGACAATGTGAATTTAAATGGCAAATTCAATGTCATTTATACAGAAATTACGGGCATATTGCAAGATCTTGTCTCAGGAATTCCGATAAATTTCAAAGACCTATTTTGAAACGAACAATTAGATTTCAATATGAAAACCAATCAAAGAATAACGTTGCTTATGTGCAGAAAGATAAATTTAGAGAGAAAATTGAGAGCGATGTTAAGCAGTTAAATCAAAAATTGAATAAATTGATAGCAAAATTTGAATCAGATGAAGAAACAGATTCTCATATGATGACAAGACGAAAATTGAAGACAGATGAATCAAAACTTGATGATGTTACAAGAAACAGAGTTAAAACGGATATGCAAAGTGAAAAGAGTACAATACTTATTGCTATGACCAGAAAATTAGTAACAGAACCTGACGCAAACTCTCAGAAATTGACAGAAGTGTTAATGAAGCTAACAGAAATACCTTTGAGTTTAACAAAAATTAAAACTGTTATTAAACTTTGTACGGAATGTTATTCAGCAAGTGTGGAAAAGCGAGATGTATTTGAAAATTATATGAAAGAATTTGACCAAACTCTACGAAAAATCAAATGGTTAGACCTGATATTTATTAAAACAAATGCATCAAGCGGTACCAAATCCGAGTATCAAATTGAAGCATATGAAAAGGTGCACGAGTTTAAAAGAGAAATAATGCACAAATGTGAAGTTTGGGCAGTAGAACTTAGATTTATGAATCGGGGGTTGGAAGACGACAAATTTTTGATAGATTGTGGATTGATGAAGCATTGATCAAGGCAGATATAGGTGATATTATTGATAAATTAAATGATATTTTGAATTTAGAATATGAAGTGGAAGATAAATTAAAAATTTTAGATTGTTTCAGACCCTATGTAAATTATGATTATTAAATATAGTGAAATAATAAAAAGGCTTATTCAAAAATTTGGGCAGGAATTTAGAGAAAAGGGAGTTTATATTGAGCCATTCGTAATAATGTTAAAAATAAATGATCAAGAAGTGGAGTGTACAAACGAGCATTGGTGTACGAAAGTGAGTAAAATACGGCGGAAAGCAGCAGAAATTATGGGCAATGATGGAATAATTGTATTGACGTATAAAGGTTTTGAGTTAGATGATGATGAGTATTTATCTGATTGTGGCTGCGTACCACGAAAGTTCAATAAAAATGGATCTTTGACGAATCAGGAAACGTTTATTAATGAATTAGTTGCGGTGAAACAATTGAATTAAAGGAAGTAGAAGAAAGCTTTAAAAATGGAATTACCACAATTGGAAAAATGAGATACATGAGTAATGATGATGAGATCCACGAGGAAAAAGAAATAAAAAGAGATGTAATAGAAAATGAAACTGAAGAGATTATTGTTAAAAATGAGATGAAGACTGAAAAAGATGAAATAGAAAATGAAGCTGAGGAGATTGTTGTTGAAAATGAGATAAAAACTGAAGTTAAAAATGAGGCATATATGACCAAGATGACGAGTGATAATAATATTAAAGAAAAACAATGCAGAAATTTGTATGAAATGAGATGTAAAATAATATAGAAATTTCAAGAGGAGAAAGATCAGAAAGACTCAAAGGAAACTGAGAAAGTTGTACGTGCTCTAGTAAATGAATTATATGGTGAATCAACAGAGAAATTACAAGTAGAGAAATGTGAGAAAAATCGCAAAGAAAATTAGAAAGAGATTTTGTGTAGCATTGAAACAAGCAAAAGAAAGTACGGAATTTTGCGATGATAGTGTGATAACTGAGATGATGACAAGAAAAATGGATAGAGATATGGTATTAGCAATTATGAGTTATATTTTGTTAGAGATTGGTACATATGATTGCTCAGATATAGAAAAAGCAGAGGAAATAATTAAAACGGCGAGTAAAGTTTTACATAAGCATGTTGGCACATGGATTAAAGAGAAGGACGTTGGCAGAAACTAATTAAACAAAAAATTGAACCAGTTGTAAAAATGAGAGAAAACTATGATGGGGCATTAAAAAGAAAACCCGTAAAATTACCGTTTATAATGTTTATGATCTTAATATTATGTGCCATTATAACTAAAACCTCTTCGTTAATTGCATATGATTGCACTCAAACAAAGATTGGAGAAGTTGTTTCTATAGTGGATTGGAAATTATCAACAAAATTAAAGACAATTCGAAAACTCTATAGTTTCATACATATTAATCTTTGGACAAAAGTGTGGAGGAATGTTGCCGTAATCGAACAGATGATGAAGAAAATTTATATGTATTGGAAAGCCAAAGAACAGCAGAAAATAAAATTAAATTTTCCAAAACCATGTAATTGAGATATCGAGTAACGGAAAATCTTTTGTCAAAAATGGGAATCTACAGAAATCTCTTCATGGTTATGAAACCTGTAAGAACAATCAAGGATCAAAATTAGAATCTCAAGCTGAAACAAAATACCTTAATAGCAAAACAAATCGTGTTCAAATGCAGATTTATAAGGAAATAATTGTATCGTACAAGGCAAAGGTCTGAAAAAGGGTATATGTTTTATATATAAATATAAAAATTAATAATAAATATAATATTTGTAATTATTATTATTATTATTATTATTATTATTATTATTATTATTATTATTATTATTATTATTATTATTATTATTATTATTATTATTATTATTATTATTATTATTATTATTATTATTATTATTATATTATTATTATTATTATTATATTATTATTATTATTATTATTATTATTATTATTATTATTATTATATTATTATAATTATTAATCACGTATAAAGTACAAAATTATGAGTCAAAAATAAAACTACCCTTTTTGTAATGAATTCCAAATATTTTTAAACGATTTAAGATGTCTATTTTCTGCATCATATTCATCACATAATCTTAAAATTTTATTCACAGTCACTGCTCGACAAAGTTGTTTCAGTCTGGAATTGTGAAATCTGAAATTCAAATATGTTAATCTTAAAATTTTTAAATAAAAGTTGTGTAAAATTAAATGAATAGGCTAAGAAAATAGGCTAATTTAAATGCCCGGAAAATTAGATGTAATTTTGTTATGGCACAAAGTGCCGAATAGAAAGTGGCACATAAGTGTCAAATGATAAAATAAAATTTTTATAAGGCACGTAAGTGCCAATGAAAAAAATTTCCTGAAACAAATTCTGCTATCTGGACATATATGTTATATATGGACATACATTTAAAATTATCACCAACTCAATAACCCAACAATTTGAACAAACATTTGAAATCTCCATTCAAAACTACTATAGAAAGTTGAAAGTCCTATCAAAATATGTAAATTTTACTTTGCACTGTCATAAATAGAAAGTAGATGGATGGGTCACCGCCAGACCAGGTCACCGCCAGACCACATATACCCCCCGCCCCCGGCCGATGATTTTAAAAAAATAAAATGTCAAGGTCATCTTTTTTTCAAGGTCATTTATTTTTCATCATTAATATTGACAAAGTTATTAACATTTAACCAAAAATCATTTTCAAGGTCATATAATTATTAGTGGTCTGGCGGTGACCTGGTTTTCGTTTGCCCAAAAGTTATCGTTCCCATTATCCGAATTTATTAATTGATAGCTTAATTTGAAGCTTAGTGCTAGATCTATCTATTGATATATAAATATTATTATTATCATTATTATTGGCAAAATTATTAACGCTTTCCCGAGACCATTTTCAAGGTCATATATTTATTATTTTCAAAAATATTATTAAGTGGTCTGGCGGTGACCAGGTTTTCGTTTGCCCAAAAGTTATCGTTCCCATCATTTTATTTCATCGATCGATAGCTTAATTTGAAGCTTAGTGCAAGATCTATCTAATGATGTATAAGATTATCATCGACATTAATATTGACAAAGTTATTAACGTTTTCCTGAGACCATTTTCAAGGTCATCCATCTATTTTTTTTCAAGGTCATTTATTATTTTCAAGGTCATTTATCATTTTCAAGGTCATTTATTATTTTCAAGGTCATTTATTTTTTCAAGGTCATTTATTTTTTCAAGGTCATTTACTTTTTCAAGGTCATATTTAAAATTTAAATTTACAGAGTTCCCGCCAACAAATATTATTCACCGATATCTTAAATTGAAGCCCAATCCAAGACCTTTTGAATGAGCTATAGAAGGTATCATCATCATTAATATTGACAAAGTTATTAACATTTTACCAAAAATCATTTTCAAGGTCATATAATTATTAAGTGGTCTGGCGGTGACCAGGTTTTCGTTTGCCCAAAAGTTATCGTTCTCATTATCCGAATTTATTAATTGATAGCTTAATTTGAAGCTTAGTGCAAGATCTATCTAATGATATATAAATATAAATATTATAAATATAATAAATATTATAAATATAAATATTATTAATATCATTATTATTGGCAAAATTATTTATGTTTTCCCGAGACCATTTTCAAGGTCATTTATTTTTTCAAAATATTATTTTTCAAGGTCATTTTTTTCAAGGTCATTTACTTTTTCAAGGTCATTTTTTTTCAAGGTCATTTTTTTTCAAGGTCATTTTTTTCAAGGTCATTTATTATTTCAAGGTCATTTTATTATTATTATTATTATTATTATTATTATTATTATTATTATTATTATTATTATTATTATTATTATTATTATTATTATTATTATTATTATTAGTATTAATCTATATACTCCAAGTTTATCCGACAAGATATTCTGTCCCCCTATGGGTATTGCTAGCAAGGGTACTGCTCACAAAGGTACTGCTCACACTCAACAAGTCACATGGGTATTGTTCACTGTTAGAAGCTATAACATTTAATTCTTTGGTCATCCAAATAAATTACTAAGACTATTAAATCCAAAATTATATTTCATTAAATCTGATTATATAAACAAATATTCTTGGGACATTTTCTAAATTTTAATTTCAACCAAATATCAACATACCATCGCATTCATACTTGAATTTCAATTTTATTAAAAATTATTTTATTTTAAAATTTCAATTATCATTTCAATTTTAATATCTTAAAATAATTTAAGTTTCAATTAAAACTTTACAAATTTTAATCATGAACTAATTTAATTTAGTATTTTAATTTTAACTCCTCACATCCCCCTTTTTAAAATGTTTGATCTTCTCAACATTTCTGACTACCATCTTCCCATTTTGATCTTTAAGTAAGTAGCTCCGTTCATGTATTTTCTTTATCACTTTGTATTTACTTGGCCCTTCCCACCTTGCATCGTCTTTATTTCGAATTTCTTGTTTGATCAAGACCACATCTTCCATTTCAAAATCTCTCACTGTTTTGCTTATTTTTGGTTTTAGTGTTTTATCCTCTATTCTCTTTTCCATATCTTCTCTATTTATTTCTTTATTCGAGTACCATTTCATTCTGTCGATTTTCCTCCCAAATATAATCTCTGCTGGGCTTACTCCCGTTGTTTTTTGAACTGTTGCATTTAACGTATATTCTATTTCTGGCACTATATCAGCCCAGTTTTTCCTTCCTCCTTCATTCAATGACGCGTTAATATACTCTCTGATTGTTCTGAATTGTCTTTCAATAATACCATTCGTGTTATGGTGATATGGGCTTGAGAAAATTAATTCAATGCCAGCTGCCTTTGCTAGTTCTTTTATACTTCTTGCTTCAAAGTTCTTCCCACAATCTACATGAAGTTCTTTTGGAGCTCCAAACTTTAATATCCATTTATTTAATAACGTCTCACTAATTGTTTTTTCTTCTTGCTTGTTTATGGCCGTTAATGAGATGTATTTACTATAGTGGTCAATGATTCCGCAAATATATTTCTTTTTGTTGAACGTTTCTTTCAATGGCCCACATATATCCATATATATCTTCTCGAATGGTTCAGTACTCTTTATTGTTTGAGTTTCCTCCTTTGTCTTGGTTGTTATCGTTTTCATTTTCTGACATCTTTCGCAGTTCTCAATTACCTTTTTTACTTCCGTTGCTAAATTTTCCATGTCGCAGTTATTCTGGATATATTTTGTTACTTTCTGTGCACCTGCATGGCACAGCAATACGTGTACTTCTTTTATCATCCTCTGTCTATTATCTGACGGTATCCATATTTTACCTTGCTTAGTTAGTACCGTGTTGTTTTCCATTATGAACTTACAATCTTTATTTTCTAACTTATTCTTTATTTCTTGGACCTCCATATTGTCATTTTGCCACTTGTTATATCCGCCTTCTGCTGTTACTGTTAATATTCTGGTTTAATTTTGCCGGTTTTTGCGTCTTCGTGTTCCATCATACACTGTACACATGTTCCGCATGTTTTCCTGGATAGCATATCCGCGTTTGTATGGCTTGTTCCTTTCCTGTATTCCATTTTAATATCCAGGCTGCTTAAATAGTTGATCCATGTCTGGAATTGAGCAGTTATTGGTTTCTTCGTTGTTACCATAAACGTAATAGCTTTATGGTCCGTTCTCAGTACGAATCTCTTACCATATAAGTAATGGTTGAAATGTTTACAAAAATAGTATATTGCCAATAATTCTTTTCTGGTAATGCAGTATCCTTTTTCGTGGCTGCTCATCGCATGTGAACCATATGCAATGACATGTTCATGTCCTTTTTCATCCTTTTGCGAAAGAACTGCTCCAATAGTATCGAAGCTCGCGTCTGTGTCTAATATAAATTCTTTTCTGAAATCTGGAAATACCAATACTGGGGCGGTTATCAATGCTTCTTTCATTTCCCTGAAAGCCTTTTCACGACATCTCTGTCCATCTTATTTTCTAATTGTTTTTTCCGCATATGCTTTCTAGTGCTCTTGCCTTCTTTGCATAGTCTTTTATGAACCGTCGATAATAGTTACAGATACCCAGAAAGCTCCTCAGATTCTTCACACATTTTGGTTTTTGAAATGATTGTATTGCTTCTATCTTAGTATTATCTGTTTGTATGCCGTCTTTATTTATTATGTGTCCCAGAAACTTCACTTCTTTTCTAAATATTTGACATTTTTCGGGGTTCAATCTTAGTCCTGCTGTTGCGATCTTCCCTAGGACTTTTCCAAATATGTTATAATGGTCTTCTTCTGTCTTTGTGAATATTAGGATGTCGTCTAAATATACCATCACTCCATCTTTCCACAAATCTTTCAATACTTCGTCATTAATTCTTGAAATGTTCCTGGTGCCGCTGCAATACCGAACGGCATCCTGTTAAAACAGAACTGTCCTTCTTTTGTTGAGAATGCTGTTTTCTCTTGAGATTCTTTATCTAACTTCACTTGGTAATAAGCATTTCCCAAGTCGATTGAGCTAAAATATCTGGATCCGTGTAGGATGTCTAAAATTTCATCTACATTTGGCATTGGAAATGCTTGTCTTTCTGTTATCTTGTTTAATTGTCTGAAGTCTAGACAAAGCCTGATGTCTTTTTTCTCTTTCTTCCATACACAAACTAAAGGTGTGTTCCACGGTGAATTACACTTCCTAATTATTCCGTTGTTTTCTAGATTTTTTATTGCTTCCTCAATCTTGTTTTCCAAATTTATTGGCTGACGTCTCGGTTTAATCATTATTGGCTCTCCTTTCGTGATGATCTTATGTTTTATCAGATTGGTACACCCAATGTCCCATTTATCTGCCATAAAAACATTCTTGTTTGCCTGAAATATTTCTAGCAGTCTCTTATTTCCGGTAACTTTTAAAACGTCGATGGCATGACGTAATCTTTCTTCATCTGTTATAATCCGCCCAAATCTAGCTTCTATTTCGCAAATGAAATCACTACGTTTTCCATGTTCTTCTAGTATACATTTCAATTCTATACCAAATAACCTTTATAGTTCTACTCCTCCAATAATTTCTGGTATTAAATTCTTTACTATAATGAATGTTACATTTCTTTCAATACTGCCCATTTTAACATTGATGTTTATTTTACCCATAGTTTCTAATCTACTGTTGTTTGCACATCTTAGCGATTCCCTTGTTTCTAATATTTCGATATTTTCTAATCGATCAATTACAGATTTAGCCATCACATTAATTCGCGCTCCTGTATCCAATAAACAATCTACTTTCCGCCCTTGGATATCCAGTGTTGTACTCGGTCTACCTTGCATTATATTATATGTTATTACTGGACTTTTTTGTTCTTCTACTGACAAAATATTCTGCTCTCTAGTATCTTCTACAATTTCATTAATACACACGTCTCCATTTTTCTTGAGGAATTGTAAATTTTCTCTATAGTTCTTTCCTCGTGTTTTACTAATTCATTTACTTTACACTCCTCTTTAAATTTTTCTGAATTTCCTTATCATTCGACATTTTAATTTCTACACTACTATTATTATTAATATCACGTTCAAAAACACTACAATCTTTATCAATCATACAATCATCATACATACTTAAATTACACATACCGTTAGCATTCATTCTTTGGTTGAAATCAATATTACTTAGTAAATTGCTCCGATCAATGTCCCGTTTGACGGAGCGTGCTCGTTTGGGTCATTCTCCCTGTTATACTCGTCTGGCTGGCTTGACTGTTTTGTATTCATCATCTCATCATCAGACTCGATAGCTGCAATATCTTTTCTGTTATATTGTTGGTTTCCCCATTGTCTTTGATGTACGTTCCTTGATTGATACATATCTTCCCTTTGTTGATAGGTATTTCTTTGAATTCTTCCTCCTGACATCTTCCTTTGGTCTCGATCTCTTCCTTGATTTCGTCTTTCCATATTTGTGTAGCACTCTCTTTCTTTGTGTCCTCGTGCATTGCATCTATGACATTTGATTGTTGGGCATTCTCTTCGTATGTGACCTTCAACACCACATGCATAACATTGAAATCTTCTTTTTATATTACATTCTCTGCTACTGTGTCCCGGTTTTTGACACGTCCAGCATTCTATCACTTTAACTCTTGTCTCTGGTTTCCATTCGTTGATTTCTCTCTTCGTGACTCCAACTTGTACTACATCTCTATAAGTTCTTCCCCCAGTTGTAGGTCGTATTGATCTCACCGTGTTTACTTGTTCAATAACCTTGTTAACTTTTTCTATCTTCTTTATAGTTTCTTTAATTTGTTCCGCCGTTTTGAGATCTTTCATTTCGATATCTTTCCTGACTTCTTTATCTCTTACACAATGTGTCAATAAACATTTCTGAATTTCTTCCTTATTCCAAGTGTGTGAGGCCAATTTTTTAGTCATTTTTGATATTTTCTCTATAAATATTTCCGCTGATTCGGTACCTTGCTCGTAGTTCAAGGCTTCTCTTAAGTCATCAATCAATGACGTTGGTCGATGAAAAGCTGCTCTTAATTTCTGTTCAACGGTTTTACCTTCTGCGGTTTCATATTCTTCAATCAAAGTCCTGTCCAGAAGTGTAATAACTAGTACCATTTGGGTCTTCACTGGTGTCTTCGTTATTTCAAAGAACCTCTGACATTCTTTGATAAATAATTCGAGGTCATCTCCTCTGTGGAATTTTTCTGGAAGTAATCTTCCAATAAGCAGATCCGTTGGAATGGTCGCCATGTTAGAAGCTATAACATTTAATTCTTCGGTCATCCAAATAAATTACTAAGACTATTAAATCCAAAATTATATTTCATTAAATCTGATTATATAAACAAATATTCTTGGGACATTTTCTAAATTTTAATTTCAACCAAATATCAACATACCATCGCATTCATACTTGAATTTCAATTTTATTAAAAATTATTTTATTTTAAAATTTCAATTATCATTTCAATTTTAATAACTTAAAATAATTTAAGTTTCAATTAAAACTTTACAAATTTTAATCATGAACTAATTTAATTTAGTATTTTAATTTTAACTCCTCACAATAATAATAATAATAATAATAATAATAATAATAATAATAATAATAATAATAATAATAATAATAATAATAATAATAATAATAATAATAATAATAATAATAATAATAATAATAATAATAATAATAATTTTTATAAATCTCACCATAAATCCAAGAAATACAAATGGTCTCACACATAACGACAAGCAAAAGAGAATAATTGATGCAATATCGTTCAAAGAAATAAAAAACATATATTCCTCCCTAAACATAAAATAACGATTAAACGTATATTATAAAAATCGCTAATTTTACGTTTCTATCGAATTTTAACTTTTCCAAAGATATTAATTAATTATTAAATTTTTTAAGATTTTTAAATTACTGTAAAATGTGAAAATGTATTCCAGAGATTACTAAATTGTACAGAAACAATGGTTTTTGGTCTAATAATGAAAACTAGCTAGTGGTACGATGATACCTTTCAAATCTGTTTAACAACGCGACTAACTTGTAAGGATTAAAAAAAAATTACTATATTATCCTTGCCATAAAACTTTTGTCCAACATATACAGAGATTCACAATGACCTACAAACTCTTGATAAGGTATTTGTTGAAAATTTAATCTAGAACTGGTAAGATTGATTTAGTCTTTTAAACAGTTGTAAGAAATCTTACATTTTTAATAGTTGTAATTTTTAGAATTTATAATGCTGTAATTCATATAAAACTTACATTCGTAACTTCCGTTAGACCAATACAGTAGTAAAATATAAACAAACATAATACGAATATTTCTCGGCGTCTTTTGAGAATAGGAAATTCATCACTCAATCCTGTTATGACAGATTCAGAACCTCCAAACTACATGCAAAAAAATACATTTAACTTATTAAATTAAAAAATGAGAGCTCATCTTAAATCCTAGTAAGTTAAAATTTATTACATTTTATTCGAAAGTTTAAAAAATTGTTGAATAAATTGATAAGAATTAATATTTTAGATAGACTTTTATTATAATAATAATTATTATTATTAGTATTATCATTATTATTATTATTATTATTATTATTATTATATTATTATTATTATTATTATTATTATTATTATTATTATTATTATTATTATTATTATTATTTTTATTATTATTATTATTATTATTATTATTATTATTATTATTATTATTATTATTATTATTATTATTATTATTATTATTATTATTATTATTATTATTATTATCAAAAATTATTTTATCCACTTATAGTCTCTTTTTATATAATAAAAAATTTAATTGAAAATACAAAAAATGACATGATTTACATTTAGTTGTTAAATTCCCTCAGACCCTTTTTATATGTCTGTGAGAAGAATACAAAATTTAATTAAATTACTTCACACTTTCAGCCTAAACTACCAAGGTAAATATATCTTTCTTAATCATTTTAGTAGACGATGCTTTAGATCCCACTGAAGGTTTTGTCATATTGGAACATCCTCAGCTCTCATCAAAAAATAGGCTAATAAATTTTACAAAGTCTAATTCTATTTTTTATCCTATATTCACATAAATCATTCGTGATCTGTGAGTTAGAAAAGTATAATTATAGATTAAATGAAGAGAATGCCCTGTAGGACATTGCAAAACTTATTGAACTTGATAGAACTCATTCGGTGACAAAGTGGATGAGTAACATTAAAAGAGAATTTGAACAGGAAAAGATCTTGAAGTAGAGGAAGCACTTCTTAATTAGTTTCAGTGAGTAAAAGGAAAGAAGTTGTCACCAATTGGACCTGTTCTTAAAGTGAATGTAGCTCATTGTGTACGGTTACTTTGAAATTTCATTATTTGTAAGTTTCACTACGATTAACATTGTCTAAATTATTTAGAAGATATGGTCATGTTAAAAGAAGTACAATCCCCATTTTTTATCTAGTAAATTCTTAATAAAGCCTCAAAAATGAATTTGAAATTAGTTCATTATAATTTGATAAATGTCACTCCTATTTTTAAAGACTTAAAAAAAGTTGATCCACTTCTTGTGACACTAATTGAGAATAAATATTTGTAGTCAGTATTTAGTAAAATATTAATTCAAAATTAAAAAAATGGTTTCAGACATTTGAAAAATATAAATATAAAAGAAATTCTTAAAATATATATTTTGTACAATCTAATTTTAGTCTTACTGAACTATCTAAACCCAAAGTCAAAAGCATCAAGAAAAACATGATGGACCAGAATGTTGGTGGAAACATTGTGGAAAATGCTTCTGGATATACGGAAAATACCAAACCAGGATCTAAAATATAAATTTTAAATCACTTATAAAACTTTCCTAAATCTACCCTCGTGAACCACATCTTGTATATTAAGGCCTCTTCTCCTTGCCATGAAACCGATTACAGAAAAAACTACAAAGCCAGAAAGGAAACTCGTTGCACTATTTACAGCACTCGTAATCAGAGCATCTCTGAAATTTTTAAAAGTATAGCTATAAACAAAATCATTATATATCATTCCTTTTAATTATTGTAAATATTTCATCTTACAAGGATATATCAGGACTTTCAGAGAAACCGCTTGTCAAGAGTAACTGTCGTAGCAACCCTTTTAAATGAAGGGCTATAAGGACGTTGAGAAGCGCCACCAAATTTTAAGATACTAATATTTCAATTGTTTAGTAAATATTATTTATTCAATAATAATTGTTTTAACTGCACTTTTAAGGCTTAAATTTTCGTCATTTTAATTCTTTATCGTGGTATTTGAAAAACTTTGCTAAAGACACTTTTCAATGCTTTACCTAACTTATAATAATCGGAAACGATTCCAAATGTCCTAAAGGCCAATGATTCAGTATAGTTTGATCAAAATTCATTATAAATTATGGTTCTTTTGAATGGAAAAAATTCTTTATGAGATAAAAATACAGCAGTGTTTCTCAATCTGTGTGTCGCGAGATTTTGGGGAAATATATCAAATTGCTAAGGTTCCTGCTCTGAAATTATTATGAAATTTTAAAATAAAGCAAAGTAAAATGTTCTTATATGATAAATCAACAACAAAAACTTTAATAGCCGAGACACACGGCAACGTTAATGAAGTCCGTTTAGTTCACCATCCTAAAACTAAAGTTTTCTCATATAAAAGGTGACGTACCGAAAAATAAGTTTAACTCTATAAACGAGTGTTACCATATGAGAATAAGTAAAATTTATTGATGATTTCATTGAAATGTTAGTATTTTTAGAATAATTCTGGCATTTTATTAGAAGTTTTATATGATAACATTGACAATTTGATAGCTAATAAATATTTTATTTATATTTTAATTTTTTCCAACAGACTCATTTGTAGTAGGTGCACAAAAGTTTGACGAAACATTAAAATAAGTGTTAAATAAGGCATTAATTGATTCCATTTTAGTAAATGAAGCTAAAATAGATTTCAAAAAAATATATTTCACTTCATAGAATGATAAATGACAATTTACAAAGGGATAATATTAGTTGTGCTATTAAAAATCACATAATTATTTTAATAGAGCTGTTGTTTAAAATGAGCTATAATTTTAATTAGATGAAATCCTAAAATAGATAATCAAAAGCTTAAATAAATTAAATGGAGTCTTTAAATTATTAGTCTTAATCCTAAATTAAATTTTTAATATATTTTATAGCTAACTTTTATTTATTTAAGAGCACAACTTAGAATTATCAGAGCACAACTTAATAGCCACCCATTTACAAAACGATAATAGTAAATGACAACTGTAAACATTTCAGATAAAACGAATGCCGTGTGAACGGCTTTCATTAACACTATGGTTTTACGATAAACGAATGGAAAAGAAATCATTGGTGAAATTTGAAAAATAAAGTTCTTATAATAAATGAAATGTAAATATTTTAGGTAAATTTAGGATAAAGAAAAATGAAATCTTGGTCAATAGATCTAATAGTAGTGAAAAGCTAAAGGTTTTGTCTACTTTAATTTAATTTTCTTTAAAAATTAAATTTATAATTAATTTTTAAGTGCAACTTCACATTTGAATTACCTGAAAACATTATTATTGAACTTGTTGTATGAAGCAAAAGTCAAAAGAACTCCAAATCCAGGACCAAGAGAAAAGAAGACTTGAGTAGCAGCATCGACCCAGGGTTCAGAATTATATAACTTTGTGACATTAGGATAAATATACAATTTGATCCCTTCTTGTGATCCTTCCAAAAACACAACTCTAAACAGCATTGTTATCAGCACAACATATGGAAATAAAGCCGTGAACCAGACAACCTAAACGATTGTGACAATCGATCATACAAATATTTTCATTAAACTTAACTAACCTTTCCTGACATGGAGATACCTTTCCAAAGACTAAAATAACAAATTACATATACCAGTAATAAACATATTGCTAGATGTGGCTGGATTGCTCCCAAATTTTCAAAATTATTTCCAGCTTGTTTCCCTAACACGTGAGAACTAAAATAAAGCGTAATTGTTCGTAATAATAAATGAAATATTTTAACGTTTTTCAGTATGAATAAATAAGAGGTTTAAAACATGATTTATATAATATATTTCTTAATACTATATTCGTACTATTTTTAATAATTTCTTAGAGAAAACCCAAAGAATGGGAAATCCATTTCCCGTTGCATGTTATAAGAATTAAATTTTATCAAAAGTCACGATGTTTAGTGATCAAAATTGAAAGTGACAGAAAACAAAAGGAAATTTTCCTTGTAATAAATTTCTAAAAGAAATTACTATAACACAAATCTTCTCTCAGTGAAATTTGAATCAGATTATACTGATTATTGAAGTTTGACAGCTATATCAAAGAGGGCGGTGGGACATATGACTTTGGAAAATACTACGGTGAGGCTTGGTATAAAGAAGGTCGGGAAACACTGCTTTAACAGCTTACAGTATGTGTGCAGATTTAAAAATAAATATTTTCAAGCAAATTATTAAATTAATTACATTTTCAGCATAAAATCTCTATTAAATGTAAATTAGCATATAATCAATAAAATCAATTTAGCTGAATTATAATTAAAATTAGTAATTTAAAAGAAAATATGTGTAAATTTAAATAAGATTGTTGAAAATATAATGTTTAAACAAATATAGTTTTGAAATATAAATAAATAACAATTTTAAAAAGTTCTTTTTCTTAAATGGGAGTATTTTATAGAAAAGTCGATTTTCAGGTAACATTGAAATAAAAATGAAATTTTGTTAATTACATTTAAAAGTGATGATAAATTTATTGAGACTGTATTTTAATATTATTATTTTATGTTGAAATTGGAAATAAATTCAAGATTAAGAAAATTATATAGATGGGTTGTAATTAAAAATCGAAAAGTAATTAAACATTTAAATTGATAAATTTAACATTTAGAATTGAAAATAAAAATAACTTAGCCTACTTGTAATATTCATCGGCAGGAAATGTAGAATTCGAATTTGATGTATTAAAAATAGTAAAATTTCTCGTTAAATTTGTCTGAAAAGTTGAAAAATATCCACCGGACTGTAAATGCCTATCATAGCAATTTTTTGTGTTCCATTTATTCTTGCATATGGTCCATGGTAAAATTAAAGATAGAGAGGCATACAGGTAATAAATGGACCATGCAATAATAACGTTATAGAAGAAATCAGTATAAAATGCAATCATGACCATAGAGTAACCAATTCCTTAATAATAAAATAATATAATAAATAAAAAATTAAATTAAAACCTTTAAACAATGGGCAAATTCTTCCCCAACACGTTATTGATCCCTTTCTTACGTATTGACCAAGGGCAAGTTCCATATAAAATAGTGGAACTCCTCCAAATATTAGCATTAGAATATAGGGAATCAGAAAAGCTCCTGAAATTATCAAAATAACAAATTATAGTACCAGAAAGTCAGTTAAAATAATAAAATAATTAGTAAAAATGACAAAATGTTTTGGTAGGACCCGAGTTTTGTGGGGGCAAAAAAAAAACAATAAAACTTAAAAATTGATTATTTTACATATTATTTCAATCCCACGAATAAATAATAGATGGCGCTGTAGAAGTAGGTGCTGCCGCTCATCAGAATCTATTTTTTAGAATAGTATATTTGAAGGAAATCACATGCCATTAAGGAAATGCATACGTATCATATATTTAAGGGCTATGCTATTGTTGATTGCACAAATATCATTGGAAGTGTAGCACGATGAAGATAGCGTGAATAACTTTCTCTTATGTATAGATACAGTTGATGTAACTGAACTGCTCGAAAATATTTGTGGACCAGATGTGATCGCTGACATTGATGAAACTCACGTGGTGTCAAGACGAGATGGAAGATGAAGGATCCTAGTCGGGGAAAGATATTGGATAATTGGTGTGATCTGCAGGCGTACAAAACAAGTTAGGTGCATGTTTGTACGTAATAGAAGTCGTGCAACGTGTTTTGAATTCATAAATTCTTTACTGAAACGACAATTATGACTTACAAGTGGCGAGGTTATACAGGACTTAGTGGATATGGCTATATACATCATACCATAAATCATTTATTTTCTAATGTTTTTTAAAATTATTTTGCCCCCTCAAAACCCGGGTCCTACCAAAATTTTAAGAAAAGAATTAAATCTCCAAAAGAAACTATGACATCTGTTAAATACATATTAAATTGGCGCCTTTTGAAAATAATCTTTAAGAAATATAATTATTTCTAATTCTTCCCATTAGGGAACGTTGACTATAAATTGATTATTTATGCAACAGTTGCCTTTATAAATATATTCTATATTAAATTAATAATAAACCAAATTTTAAAAATCCAATGCAAAATTTATAATATTAAAACAAAATGAAGAACCAAAATTATTTTCTTATCCGTAGTTTTATAATTTTTTGCCGTTGTTGTGGAAGTTATTTGACAAAGTAAAAACATGAATTTTAAAAAAACAGGTTTGAAAATAGTTTTTAAATATCATTTTAAATACTTAAACCTTTAATAATTTTTAAAAATAGTAATAAATTTGGCTATAAAAAAACAAAAACACTGGCGGAATGCAGGAAAGAAATGGAAAAATCGAACATTTGACAAAATTACCTGAGAAAATACATGACTTACAGCCATCAAAGAACCCAAAACAACAATTGAGATCGAATAAATTGGTAAGGAAATGATACTAGAAACCATCAAGAAAGGGATCAGTTAGGTCAGAATTTGAAAATCTCTAATTGTGATTATATAATACATTTTTGAATTAAAAATTGAAATATCATGCAGAAGCTTTCATCACAATAATTTGTTTTAATTTTCTTTCTTTTTCTTCAATTGTTTTTTAACACAAATTTTCGATATTTGTGTTAAATATAAAACAAAATATTAATCGATAGTCTAAAAATAAATTTAGTGCAAAGGTATTAAAAAAAGATTCTGGGTTTGTTTAATAGGTTTAATTCGTTTAATAGTTATTATTAATGAAAAATGGGCTGGAAAATTTGAAGAATTAGCACAAATTTCCTACATGCAAAGTAGTGGAACTATTGAAATTAAGTAAAACAACATCACGGGTACAAAAAACTGCAAATTTTTAGGTGTTATTTGAGCGAGAAACATTAATAACTAACTCCTCCCTGTCTGACTAAACTTTCTAAAGGTGACATTTTAATGAAGATAGTTAATATATAAAGTTTATTCATGTAATTTTAGAGTTTTTAAACAAATAACACCATATTAGGATAATGACCTAATTAAATTAAAATATAGCCAGCTTTATTTACCTCCTCCATTTTTAAAGCACAAATAAGGGAAGCGCCAAACATTTGCAAGATCAACCGCAAATCCGATTACCGAAAACAGAAAATCCATTTTCTTATCCCAGGTTTCGCGGTCTTCTGGGTTAAATTCAATTTTCATTTTGTCATTTTGATTTTCTTCAAGCTCCAATTCCAAAGTCTCATCTTTTTCACGATTTTCGATTTTATTGTTTGAATTGTTGTTTTCAACGTCTGACATAATTTCCAGAGATTTCTATTTCTGGAATTTCATATAATATTAGCACAGTAAGATTGATATTTTTTTATGTTAAATTATTTTATTTTATTTTTTATTGGATTAATAAAACGACTTATTCGGCAAACTCACGAATTCTGCCAGTGAATTGTAAAAGTTATACTAATTCAAACAAAAAAATCTTACCTACAAATACTAAGTAAACGTAAGTAATTTTTCAGAAAACCATATTTTGAGTTTAAATGAAATATATTATCTGAGAAAATAGAACTTTTCTAATTAGTCTCTTGTATTTAATTCGACAACGCTGATTATGCATGCTGTTAAAAAAATGACCAGCAAAAATAAATACGACAAAGAAATGGGCTTCTATTCTTTCATTTCCGGATCAGGGTTTGGGAAAAAAATACTTTCCGTTTAGAGACGAAAACATATATTTCTACTTAACTTGTTCTCCTGTAATCATAAATGAGATTTTTTATAGTTTATCAAATTCATTGGCCCCAAATTATAGAAATATTTTTATCATCAACAATTTCTAAAAATATGTTTACAAACAATCATCTATCGTAAAAATATTAATAATAATGTAGTGCAGGGGTGGGGAACCTTTTTATTTCCATAGGCCACATTGAAATTTGTCACCTCCAAATGGGGCCGCAGTCAAAAAGTATTTTAACATTAATTAATTTCATTTTAAATCTTTTATTTGTATACAGTTAATAATTACAACAATGTTTAAAATCAGTCTCCTGATTTGAATAATAACGAAATATTCTGGAATATGTTTATTATTTCTGAATCGAAAAATTGATGCAAATAAGTCATCATTTCACAAATAAGTGCTCAATAATCTTATTTATTCGTCTACATACGTTTTGTATTTATGAGTGTGAATGATTGAATTTTATATTTCGTTCTTTGTACTCGGTGGGATGGTTGTACAGTAAGATATATACAGTTCAGTAGTTACAAGTATTTTTATTTGTAAATCATCAAAATTCATGGTTTTTATATAAATTAAGATTTATTTCGATAAAGCTGCTGAGGCCGCACATGAAGCTCAGGGAGGCCGCGTGCGGCCTAAAGGCCACAGGTTCCCCACCCCTGATGTAGTGGATACACAAAAAACATGAAATAAAAACAGAGAATTACATATTATGAAAATCAATGACAAATTCAAAAAATGTAGAAATCAATCTTTTTAGGGGAAGAAATGGTAACCGGTGACAAATTACATTTTGGAGACGTATAAAATAATTTTAAATTGATGAGGGGTTTCTGAAAGGAGCAGGAACCAAAAAAAATAATTAATTAACAGTTAGTGGGCATCGCACGATCTTTTTGAGACCCTATGTCATTTATTTGTACATAAGCCTTTTAAAATAAATTTTCAAACAATTTTCTATGACTTTTGTCACATAAACATGCTCTTTTTGTTATAGTATTGTTTTATAGATGTTTGGGGTCTTTGAAGGACCTTACTCTAAAACATATTACAAGACACAAAAGGAAACAAACAAATTTATTTATTACAAAACATATGAATATGCAACTATTTGTATAAGTAGGATGAAATACAACACGAATAATGATAAAACAATGCTTTTCTTTAACTTTTAGCAATGCTTGCACATAATTTGTTTTTCGGATACTCGATGAACATCACAAAGGTAGTATTTACACGTGGTGCACAGAACTTCGTTTTAGTATACTGTGATCGTGGGCAGACATGACATCTTCCTCTCTTATTTCTATTTTCTACGTTGATCACATTTTTCTTTACAATTTTAGAAACTCATAAAAGAACCATTGAACTTTTCACAGAGGTTCTCAAGTTTTGATGTTTGATATATGAGTTTCATGCATATTTTCATTCCACCGTCTTTCTTGAAATCATAGTGTGTTTCATTCTTTGAACACTGCTTAGTAGTAGGATGTGTCCCTTCCAGGACAGTACCCTCACACTCCCCCCTGAGGAAAAAAATATTAAACTAAAAAAATTGGCTAATATTTTTGTGTTGGTCAACCCAATAATTTAAAATTTCTATGATTTTCAAGGTTTAATAAGGAACATTTTAGAGTTTTTATGTATGTCACACAGACAAACATCCTCATAAAAACTTGTATTCCATCCGGCAGAGTTTCTATACATTAATTAAACAAGTAGGTCATATAGATTAAATTAATAATTAGGTCATATAGTATTAATAAATAATTAGGTCACATACACACAGATACTATATAATTATAAATATGTAGGTGATAGACACACATCCTTATAAAAAACTTGTATCCCTTACTGGACAGTTTATATATAGTTATTAAATAAGTAAGTCATATAAATTAAATAATAAATAAGTATGACACACAGACTATATAAGTTAATTAATTAATAAGTAGGTCACAGACACGCATTCTCATAAAAACGTGTGTCCGCTCCAGGACAGTCTACACATAGTTATTAAATAAGTATGTCATATAAGTAGTGAGGGAACTAGTCCTTCCAGCTCAATCACCCGACACTCGAGACCATAAAATTCCATCAAACACTTGGTAATATTCGATCACGTTGTGTTTGAGTAAAAGGATATCTGGAATTTGAGCTGAAGAACTAGTTCCTTCACTACTCTATAAAACTATAAAATATGTAAATTTTAAAACTAACCTATATAGCTCAGTGGTAATCTATTCAACAAATAGACACGGTTCAAATCCCAAGTATAACTTTTTTATAAACTAATTTCAATGTTTCTGTTTTTAATATAACAACTATTTTATATATTATAAAATAAATAGTGTGTGTGTGTGTTTTAATATATTTTTGTGAGTATTAGTATTTTTTAAGTTAATTAAAAAATAAATATGAAAAAATAATATATTGAACCGGGTGTTGAGGCAAACCCAGAAGCATCGCCACAAGTCTTTCCAACACACCTGGTATCGATTTCTGAAGCGAGAAATGACAAGAGCGCATTATAAATATTGAATTAAATCTGGTATATGAGTCTGGTCAACTTCTATATTAGAATTAATTCGGTACACGAAAGAGGTTAAAATAAAAAAATGAACCGGATCAAAAAAACACCAAATACCCTGTCCTCTCAGAGCAGTTCTACTATTTTTTGTATTTTTACTATTTTGTAATTTTAATATTTTTACTAGAAAAGAATATTTTTGCAAATCTTGTAGTAAATACATTTCAAAATCACACAAAGCGAAACATGAAAGAACCAATGTTCATAAAATGAGAAGGGGTAATATGGCAAAGCCCACCCTTCAGCTTAGCCCAAAAAGTGGTGAAGATTTACAATCATCAAAATTAACATCGATATTAATAAAACCATATACAACAGAAAGATATCCTGGTGAAAGACATTTCAAAAACCATTCTATTACTGGTCCAAATACTCGTTTAGATTTAAGACTTGATAAAAGCAATAATCTAAAACCAGATGCATTACCATTTAATCGTGTAAACCAAGTAGCTTTAAAACATGATATTGCATATTGTCAAGAAGATGTTAGATCAAGACAAAAAGATGATATTAATTCATGATTTCAATGAAATTCAAAATCCAAATTTTAGAGAAAAATTAGACAAAGCTCTTGTAAAATTAACAATTTAACATAGATAGTCCTTGGAAGCAGGCGAGACCCGGTAGTCTTTGGTGGAGGATATAATGGTTGGCTTCGCCCTATTCTGAATGGTGGACTTCTCCCTATCGCCCTAAGTGGAGGGAATATGGGGATCCTGGAAGGTGGACTTCGCTTGATCTTTAATGGAATAGTAGATGGAGAAATATTAACAGGTGAATTACATAAAGAAAATAGAAGACCAAAAAAATATTTAAAATTAAAGTCTTTAATAAAGATGATATTTGATCATCTGAAACTGTAAATTCTAAAAATAATAAAAATTATAAATATATTCTAAGGTTCATTGATGTTGTTGTTCCATTAAAAGATAAAACAGCAAATTCAATCAAAGAAGGATTCGAGTTTTTATTTGAATCAACTTTAGATAGAATTCCTGATAAATTATATGTTGATAAAGAGTTTTATAACAAAATATTTTAAAAATTTAGAAAAGAAAATGAGATTCAACTTTTAATTCACCTGAATCACGTTCAAATTATGGTTCACACAATCCAATTATTGAAAGATTTAATAGAACATTAAAAAATTGGATGTGTAAAAAATTTACAGAACGAGGAAATAGAATTTGGATTACCAGAATTAATTAATAGATATAATAATAAAATTCATATATCAATAAAGATCTCACCGAAAGAAGCAAGTGATAACCCCCAACTTGATCAAAGAAATTACATTTGAAAATAATAATGCTATAATAATTTAGGTACGACAAAAAATTTGAAAGAAAAATAAAAATTTAATATTGAAGATAGAGTTAGATTATTTAAACGGAAAAATAAATTTGAAAAAGGTATAACATACAAATGGACAAAAGAAATTTTCATCATTTCTAAAATATATGATACAAAACCAGTAACATATGGAACTGCAGATTTAAATGGCGAAGAAATAATAAGTAAATTTTATCAAAATGAACTTCAAAAAAAAAACTTGCAAAAAACTCTTCTCTGCATTCATCAAAGGTCCCATTGTTCAAATATTTCTGTTGTTTTTAATTTACCCATCATTATTTAAATTTAATAATTATTTTATACAAAAATGGAAAGAAAACTCTTCGAGGACGATCTTGAAAAGCTTTCAGAACCTACAACATTGAACGATCTTGAAGTGAATGTGAAAAAATAATAGAAATAAATAAACCTGCAGCTGTTAAATATAATGGTAAAAGAGTATATATTAGTTAAAAGAAAATATCAGAAATCAACCATGAAATCAACCGAGCTACTGAAGAGAAAGAAGGAGGATTTCTTCCTTTAGCAGCATTATTACCACTAATATTTGGTGATATAACAATAGCTGCAGGTGCAACAGCTGGAATAACAAATTCTGTTAAAATGTAAAAGAAGCACAATTAGCTAAAGTGTGAAAGACAAAAATACTTGGTGAAAAGGGTTCAGAAGTAAATTTAGATCCATATCAAGGTCATGGTATCTGTGAATTTTTAAAATCTGCAAACAAAAAGATCATTCAATATTGGAGATGAAATTCTGGTAAAAGTAGAATCAAGAACAGTAGTAAGATGTGTCACCTCCAGGACATGTCACCTCCAGGACATGTCACCTCCAGGACATGTCACCTCCAGGACACATATATATAAGTAGGTCAAGTTAAAATTAAGTAGATCAAGTTAAAATTATGTAGGTCACGACTATATAGGTATTAAAATATGTAGGTCAAGTTACTTTAAATATATGTTACCTCCAGGACACTATATAAATAAATAAGTCAAATTAAGTAGGTCACGACTATATAGTTTATAAAAAATATGTAGGTCAAGTTATTTTTAACATGTATCCCTATAATATATACATCATTCAAAAGATATTTGAGAGTAGAGTACAATGATCATACCTTCAAAGGTGTATGGTGAATCCCTAACCTTCAAAAGGTGCAAAACCCTCGAATTTTTTCAAACTTTATAATACATGTCATTCAAAAGGTAATTGAGATGTGAGTATGATGGTCATACAATCAAAGGTGTATGGTGAGTCCTTCACCTTCAAAGGGTCAAAAAATTTCGAATTTTTTCAAACTTTATAATATATATACATCATTCAAAAGGTATTTGAGAGTAGAGTGTGATGGTCAAACCTTCAAAGATGTATGGTGAGTCCTTACCCTCAAGTGTCAAAAACTTTGATTTTTATTCAAACTGTAAATTGATCATTTCAACAAATCTTTCAATCCCCAAAATAAATTTCCCAACTCAAAAATTTCCCAAATTTTAAAAATTCCCAAAAACAATTTTCCCAACTCAAATTTTTCAAAAATTAAAAAGTCCTAAAAATGAAATTCCCCAAATTTCCCAACTCAAAATTTTTCAAATTTTAAAAGTTTTCAAAACTATTTTCCCAAATTTTCCAACTAAATAGTAAAAGAATATTTTACAATTTTTTTTTTTTTTTTTCCTCGAATACATCAAACCAAAAATTTAACAAGGTTCGTCACACAAATCTAATTTTGAAATCAAACAAATGAATTTAATAAAAATTAAAATCATCGACATACACAACAGCCGTTCGCCCGCCCCGAAGGGGCTGGCGCGGTAGTTTGTAAATTTGGTTTAGTTTGAATATTATTTTGAGTATTAATAACAAAGGTAAAGAAATAAATGTTTATTAAATGTATATAGTATGATACTCATTAATATACATTGAACATGCTTTACATTTGCGAACATTTGAATCATGGCATTTAGAACATACAATTACATGTCCGCAAGGTAAAAACAAAACCGATACTTGATTTTCTTTACAAATGTAACAAGTTAAATACATTTTCCTACCATCATTGAGTTTTTTCCTTAGCTTATTTTCAATCAATTCGGATTTCGATATCCATTCATAAATCAATCTACTACTATATCCTGGTTCCAGCCTTAAATCCATACAATTCCAAAAGCATTCATTCAATGAATCATTATCTACTATTGCTTTGTCTAAATGCATCAAATAAATCGATAACTTCAAAATGCATTTATTGTAATTAAATAAATCAATCAAATATCCAATGGAGGAATGTTTGAAAATTTCTAAAATTTTTATGGTTTCCTTTTCAGTGAGAGTATCATAATTGTTCATAAAATCTTCAACGGTGCAGTTTAAAACTTGAATGATCTCGTGGTCATCAGTAATTTCTTAATAAATTTATGAAAATACTTATATTCTGCACACATTTATAAGAGATACATTAAAACAACTCATTTATTAAACAAGAAAATAATTTAAAATCAATAATGGTAATTTTAAGGATTATCTTCGATAGATTTTATTGAATAATGGTTCATTAAAAAGGTCTTGAAGAGCTCTATCCAATGGTTATATATTTGAAGATATAATGTTTGTGCACAATATAGTAAGTATTATTATTTTTATTATTATTTTTATTAACAAACTACATTCTAATAAAATACTTTTACACATCAAATTATTAAAAAAAAAAAAAAAGAAAACCGATAATTATAAAACGAAAAAGAGACTTTACAATAATTTCTATTTTACAAAAATTCAAACAAGTCCGATCACAGAATTAAATTAATCTTGTAGATGTTGATTGATGAGATCGGGATCTGCTCCTGATTGAATATCATTATCGTCATTATCAATGATATCAACCCCTAAATAATGACCATATGCAAAACTAGAGTTTTTCTCTACCCAAGCTCTTTTATCATCATGATTAGTTAAAGCAATCTTTGAGTTTTTAAAGGTAAAAAGCTGATGATTTCGGGTTCCTATTCTAGTCTGAGGTACAGAAATAACTGTGTTGTTGTTGTAACAGTCTAAATAAGATTGATGTTTTATATCTGTACCTGGTAATTTTACGCCTTAGCTCTCATAGTAGATTTATTTCCTAAAAGACTGTAGCACTTTGGTCGCAAGAAAACCCACTCACTATATCCTACACCCTTACTCTCATCCTTAAACTTTCCTATAACTGAGTCGAGTCTCCTAGAATATAAAGGATGAGAGGGATCATAATTTGAGGTGTCTAACAAGTCATCCGAAATCATCGCTGGCAAAAGAACCTCAAGCTTTACATTTTTGACCTCTAAGAAGAAACTATCGGTATCACCCGCAACTATATTTATATCACAGTTAAACTGACTCTTATATTTTGATAATTCTATGTACTGTAATTGATACATCCTTAGTTTGGATAAATCCAGCACTGATTGTCCGATGTAGCTGGGTCTATCCAAACATATAGACTCCTTATTGAGATGTACACCAAAAAGATCATCATCAATTTTGATGGTTTTTCTAAATGATGGTTTTGATGAATATGTAATTAATTTTTCCGCGGAATTACATAGTCGTAAATTTAATCTCTTCTTAAGGTTTTCAACGGATTTACCGTACAAGCTATTATTATACAATTTGAATAAATCTCTGTACAGTTCACTGCTTGCTTCAGCTCTTAGCTGTGTATTTTTATTTATATAATTTTTAAAAATCGGTGCTTGCTTGAATTTTGTAGCTCTATGGATGTGTACAACTTTGGCACCAAGAGACAAATAAAGCTTGAGAAGCCTCCAATGAAGAACATGGTTCTTCTTTGGCCAATGCGTGAGCATCAACTTCTCAACTTTCGAACCAGGCGGGCACATTTTCTCAGGAGCAAGAGGAAAGTCATTTAAGAAATCATGAAAAATTTCTGGAATATCTATATCCACTTCTATGGTATAACCATAGGGAAGGATTTCAATGTCAGCATTCATGCACTCAAGCAATACATCATTCAATCCATCATACACCCAAGTGAAATCAGCAAAAGGAAGATTTTGGCTAAGAGCCCAACCATACAGATTATTTATATCAATATATAATAATTCTGTATTATCAGAAGCAGCAACGTAATGTTTGTTAACAAATGTTAACCCACCACGTATTCCTCCTTCGTAAAAATTGAACATTTCCATGTCCTGTAAAAGTTCTATAGGCTCAGTTAATGTCATAAGCGCTGAGGCCCATGACATACCCGGAATACCATAAAAGTTTAGAGGTTCTAGACCATTGTATGCAATGGCCTTGGCACGAAATTGTTGGAAATAGTCCGCAAGGAGGAATACATCCAATTTTGATAAGTTAACATATAGTCAGCCAATTTAGTACAACGTTGTTGAGTCCAAATAAGTTGAGCCTTAGCATACTCATCTTCAGTAACACCAGACCAAATAGGAGGCAATTCATAAGTGGTTTCAAGTACATCCAAATCAGTCGCATAATCATAAGGAAATATGGCTTTAGCATCTATTATTAACCTATCAAAAACCGACGAAGTCAAAGGAAGATCAGTTAGAGTTTTTACAGCCTTAGCCAAAGAACAATTAACAAATTGTATGCTGTCGATAAAACGAACAGCTAATTTTTTAATGTGAACAATCATCGAGATAAATTTCTCTGTGCTTGTGGGAATTATATTCAAATTCCAAGAAGGAAAGCCATTGAGACCATATTTTAAAATATGGTGTAAGTCGTAGCCTCGTAAATTATGAAATACAATCGGCAGCTGTTTATAAATTCTGCGAGCCATATTACATTTCCTACAGGCTGCACCGAGATAATTACCAGTAAAATGGTCATGATCTCGAACAGCAAGGGATAAAACCTTCTTGCAAAGATAGCAGTTCCTACAAGATTTGAATTGTCGTTCCTCAGCAAAAGTCATAGGTCCTAACCGTTTTTTTCCCTTCAAGCTCATAATAAGGTAGGACAATTGTGACAGCAATTTCCTCTACTTTTTTAAGAAATTGAGGTATACAATCAAGACCATAAAACTCGTAATACGATTTTCTATTGTTAAGATTATTTATTAATAAAAGACCTGCTGAAATAGGTAAATGTATTTGATGATGTTTAACATCTTTAGGTAAAACCGATTCAAAATCGGCATAAATAACAAAGGGTGGGGTGATTCTCTTTGAATGATTTTGAAACTCTAAATATTTATTTTCGGGTAAAGTGTAAAGGGTTGTACCCGTTTGATTTTTACTGCATAGGGCCACATGTTTAGTGAAAGCATTGTCTAATCGAAAACCGTTAAGACAATGTGGGCACCATTTGCATCTTATTTGAATACTACAGTCATTATTACGATGGCAGTTCATTAAACGTGTAATGTTGGTCACTGCGGTGTAATGATAATTATCCTTATTTTCCAAGAGTAATAAATAAATTGGAGTACCGATAGTAACCGTTGATCTGTGAATTATACTTAAGTGGGGGTGTTTAAAAACATAGTCATTAGGAACCTGATCATCATCATCAACTATCACAGTAGGGGTATAAGCCAGAACATTTATGGCAAGATTTAAGTCTAAATTTTTCTTTTCGAATTTAGGTATATTACACAATTTCATCGGACAATCCGTGACTTCATTGTAATTAAGAATATTTAAAAGATTTTCATATTTTGAAACTCTTTCAGGGTGGCTACCTATTTCATCTTTTTTCAAGAGCGCGAGAATACTATAAAGGAAACACTTATGATCCTTATTTTTAACATTAATAATTGCTCCTTTAGATTTCAAATCTGCGGGTGTACGAATGTAACTATGACCAGATAGGCGACAAATAGGAGCAAATTTAGTCAGAATGAAATCAATCTCTAAGATATTAATTACTCTCCAGCCACTACCTAAATAGGTAAACTTTTCAATTTTTTCGTTTAACTTATTAACTCCCTCAATTAAAAAGTTATCCGAAAAGATCTCGGCGTTATTGAAAAGTAGTTGTCACGGATTTCCCCATCTTTTTCAAATCTTATAAGAATAGCGAATTGAATTTTGACGCTACCCATGTTATTTATTTCAGATGTTAACTTTTCAGTGATTTTATCCGTTATTATAATTTTAATTAATTATGAATCGGCAATATTAAATCGAATAGTTCGAATGGCGCCATTTAAATTTGATTCTATTATCGGCTCAATCGCTAAAGATGATCCACCTATTTGATTTATAGTATTTATAGTATTATCATTATTTATATTTTCATTTATAGCATTTATAGTATCAATATTATCATTTATAATATCATGATTTATAGTATATGTAATATTATTACATTCGTCATCACTGAGTAGAATGACTTCATTTTTAATAATTTCGTCGTCACTGATCTCAATAACTTCAGTTTTTATAATTTATTTTTAATTTTAGACACCCTATGTTCAGCAGGTCTTTTATTAGATTTCTTTTTGTGTTATTATTTAAAATATTTACAATTTCAATGTTATTCTTATTTATTATTTTAAACAGTTCTTGTTTATTTGTTTTGAAAGAATTTAAGTGCTGAGAATGTTGACTATAAAATTCCTTATACCTTACACTCTGGGAAGTTTTGCATATGGGGCAAATAAAAAAGTTGATGCCATTAAAAGGTTGGCGATAATATTTCTTCATATTTTTGTGGCATTTATTGTCATGACCCATAGACGAATTACAATATTTAGGATAAAATTTGCCTAATAAAAGTTAAATAATTATTTATTGAATGAAAATGTATTATTTATTTAATAATAATAATAATAATAATAAATGTAATTTAATCTTTCATTTAAAATTTGTCTATAATATTATCAACTATAAAATAATTAGTTAATGTTAAATAATGCTAAGTTATTAATATTATTATTATTATTATTATTATTATTATTATTATTATTATTATTATTATTATTATTATTATTATTATTATTATTATTATTACTACTACTATTACAATTACTATTATAATTATTACTATTACAATTACTATTTTAATGATAACTGAAATAATTTACATAAAGTTATATTTACATTATATTTACATAAAATCTATATTATTATTAAGTTATTAATTAATTAAAAACTATATATTAATAAAATGAAACATACATTTTGATTCGTTATTCGAAACTGAGTCCCCAATAGAGATGGGAGCATTCAAATTATACGCAACGGAGGTATCCACTACTGCGGCATTTATTATTGGAAAATTCTTGTTATGAGAAACAGAAGATTCTAAAATGTTAATGGTAATACAATTTTAATTAAACTAATAAATTACCATTTTGGAATATGTTTGAAATATCTAATATGTCGTCATTTTCGGTAATTGCGGCCCAATCACCAAAATAATTGTCTAAATAATAAAGATAATAATAATAATTAAAGTATTTATAATAATTATAAATATACCATTTCCATCATTTCCAGAACCTAATCGCCTATTGAAGACTGACGAGTTAACGGTACGAGTTTCTAATTGTAAATTTAATTATTTAATATAAATAAATAAATAAAAATCCTTACCATTTCTCGAAAGAACCACATTGATTTTAGTATTAATTGATGACATTTTAAAATTGTAATAAAATAATTATGATGAAATTTGTATTACAATTGTTTATAACGTGATAATATGCCTTTGTTAATCATGCACGGAGCATGCACCGTTCATGACGGACTTTGTTATTATTGTAATAATATAAAACATAATAATAATTATAAAAATAATAAAACATAATAATAATAATAATAATAATAATAATAACAAAACATAATAATAATTATAAAATAATAAAAACACATTTTTATAAAAACATTTATTATTTAATAGACATAAGCCATCCTAAACAATGTTGTCCGCACGTACGAGTTAAAGGGTGTTGATACATTGTTTTATTATATACAATAGGTTTGCCCATTGTTTGTAGTTTCGAAACCAATAAAGCAGGATAATAGAAACCCATAGGATCGAATACATGTATCTTATCTGGTTTCATATAGATTGCAATCCAATGCTCTCCGCCGAGATGAGATGAATGGGTATTGACGATTATGGCTTGATTATTTTTCAAAAATGGTATTTTATCGAGAGGAAAAACTCCTAAAAATTCATTTCCTAATATTTGTTTTCCAATTCGATTAACCTGAACAGAACTATTTTAATAAATTAAACAGTATAAAAAACAACTTACTCCATGACAACTTTCTGTATTTCTGTATACATTTATACCAGAACCGTTCTATTTGCAGTAATTTGAACTTCATTTTCAAATACTCCATATATTATAACATGCACAGGTTCTGTAATAGCTTTTGCAAACTTTATATCTAATCGTAAATTTCCATTTTGAGGTAATTGACTCTGATTCAAATCAAAATCTGGGGCCAAAACAAATGTAAAGAATGGATATTTGGTTTTGAATTCTTCAAGAGTTATGCCGCAATTCAAATTTTTATCTAAATATCCCATATTTCTAACAATACTCTGCATATATGTAGCACAGTAATTGTCACTATCGAAATCTTGAGTATATGTTTCTCGATAATCAGTATTTTTCGACAAAGTTAGAGATGTAACACCAAAGGTTTTGAAAATTGAGCTTGAGGCACTATATGAACCATTATATTGTGCTTCACCTTGAAATGTTACCAGAATAAAGTTTGGCATTCTTCTATCTCCAAATATTTGTTCCTTATAGAAGGAAGAAGCACCTTTGGCTATTGCAAATGAAACAATTTCTTTTGTTTTCAGAGGATAGATTGCATGCTTAGAATTAAGACCCAACTGATGACCTGCTAATACCGACGGATCAACTCGAACTCTTCTTACTAGTAATTTTGCATCAACTAATTGACATATTGGTTGACCAGCACCACTAGTTAATGATAAAGAAGAATCGGTTCTTTTCAGTCTAATGTGTACATTGACTCCTGGAAGTAAATATTTTGGTTGATCCATAAAATCGAGTTGTAATGATGAACACATGGTGAAAATCTTTGAGCCTTTAATCCATTTTTTCCGTTCGTCATCAGTTGCTGCATAACCCATAGGAGTAAGACATGTATTTTTGGTGTCGGTATTATAATTTAAAATAGTTTCTATTATCGCCTTGTGGATATATGTATTGTTGCCACCTTCAATCTTGATATTATTAAATCCAAGAATAGCATCTTTAAAAAGTGTATGAAACAAAAAATTATTAGGTATTGTAGCATCAGCATCACCCAAAGCCTTTTTATCTTTATCTATAACCTTGATTTGAACAATCAATAAAGTATCATTCAAATCTAAATATTCTGTTTGAGAACCATTGATGTAAAATTCTACATCATTTCTACTATCGGTAATTGAATTCATAGGAAAAACTTCCTCAAATGCCCCAAATTCTATTACAGCCTGGGGCGATGGTCTATCAAATATACATAATTCAGATTTACCACAAATCATTTTGCAAATATAGTTCCATGTCCTTTCATTCGTTTGTTTATACGTGATATTCCATGTCTTTTACGTTTTGGAGCTGGACCTGGAGGCGTATCTTTTTGAAACATACCTGCAACCCCTGGTAAAACTTTCCCTAATTCAGCTAAAGCATTTGTTTTTAGAGATGGTAATATTTTCTGTTCATTCATAATAACATCTTTTGCAGTTTTCATACCAAAACTACCAATACGTTTAAGAATAGGCAATGCAAATCTACCAATTGTTCTCAACCATCCCGATCCGTACTGTTTACCAATAAAATATGGTAATTCACCGCCAGATTGGCTATCACTATACATACTAATAATATCAGAATTAGCCATCTACTTTACGAAAATGTAATGTCAAATGAGTTTTTGAACCTTTTGGAAAGTTTATAAGTTTTCCACTATCATCACGAATATTTATTTCTATATTGTTTATACATGAACTTGCTATTGGTAAATACATGGGATTATCGATATTTATATTGACAACTTCATCATGTTCATATTTTCCAATCCATACCGATTTCAAAAGAGGAACACTGGAATCACCAACAATTATGGGCTCGATAATGTTAGTATATATGAACATTTGTTGATGATGTTCTAGTATTCTTGGTTTGCGTATACCAGTCGATTTTTCTCTATATTTTTGCTTATCTAATCCAAGTGAATTTGCCAAATTTTTATCAAATGTAACTTCGCAAATATCCTCATTCAAACTGAAGGTAAACATCAAATCTTTCACAATTTCCAAATTTTTAAATATGTGTGAACAATTGAACTTTAAATATTTAAGTAATACATCAAGTTTATCAAAATATAATTCATCAGCAAAGATGAATGATTCTTCAACTTCATCGTTATACGACACAGATATTTTGATTTCTTCTTTCACTATACTGTTTGCTTCAAATAGATTAAAACGTAATAAATACTCGGTCTCCATAACAATATTTTTCAGCTTATTGCAACCCATTCGTTTGGCATCTTCAATAGTTTCGAATGTTATTGTAAATGGTTTAAAATCACAACTGATATTTAATCCATCCTTGTAAAATATATAGCAATGCGAATCTAATATTTGGTTCGGAATATGATATGTTTTATCATAATTACTAATAATAAAGATACCGCTACATGTTTTCACAATATTCCTTTTGAAATCAATCTTACATTGACTATAAAATGGGAATGTGTTGTACACGAATGTAAAATCTTGCAGTGCAACTTCCCAGTCACCATTTAAAGAAATCGGATTCTGGAGATTGACCATAAATTTACTGGCTTTATTGTCTGGATGAATTAATGGGCAACTATTGCTCGGTAAAATAGTATAAAAATTCACTTTACTAGGTCCTTTGCTGATATCCATGACGGGTTTTGATAACCATGCCATTTGACATAGTATTGTTTATCCTTGCCGACCTTTTTAGTTTTCAATATTTTTTGAATTCTAAATACCTTTGGAGGAGGAATGACTTGTAATTCCTGCTCATAAAATTTCCCTTGTACAATATTACTATCACTGTCTTTGATGACATACATTACAGGATTCTGTTTAGTATTTATTTTTGAAATTACAAAGACTTCATCACTCCAATTTGTATCAAAATTTTTAATAAATGGTGATGCACTAATTTTACTAATTCTAACATGATCACCGACTTTATATTAGGTTTTGCAATTTTTACAGATTTCTTAGAATAGAATGTTTTTGATGTAATATCAACCGGTCTTAATCCATTCAGTCCTCGGTGTGATGAATGATTATAACTTGTTATTATTTTCGGTAAAGCATTTACCCATTTTTTATTACCTTGATGCACGAACAATTTCTTTAATCTATCTCTCAATGTTCGATTAAATCTTTCAACATGGGCAGCTTTGTATTGAGAATGTACCGAGTAGTGATTTATTTTCAGTTTATCGAGGACTTGCTTAACTTTGCTATTGTAGAATTCTTTACCTAAAATAATAATAATAATAATAATAATAATAATAATAATAATAATAATAATAATAATAATAATAATAATAATAATAATAATAATAATAATAATAATAATAATAATAATAATTATAATAATACCCAAATCTGTTTGCAAGTTATTAGGATGTCCATCTTTAAATAAAATATTAATTGCCTTTGACATTTCATCTGCAGATTTTGCCTTGACTGGTATTGCTCGTGCAAACCTGCTGTATACATTAATACATGTTAAAATATATTTATTCCCATTGTTAATTTTCGAATACGGTATCATCTCCATCAAATCCATTTGCCATAAATCGTCAATACCAAATGTTTTATAGGCTCTTGTTAAAAATCTTTTCCGCATTGGTTTGTTCAAACTGTACGCAAGCTGATCTGATAACCACTTCTGGGTTTCTTTTTTCGAATTCGGAACTCTTTTCTTTAATTTTGCCACTCCACCGAAACCGGCTTCGTCTTCTGGGTTCGTCCAAATCTTCTCCATTACAGCAAGAAGATTTAAAATTAAAATTTAAATTAGGTAATGAAGGATTAGCACCCATTGTTTATGATTGATTTCCTACAACTCCACCTAATAATGATAATGCCAGAGGTATCAATGCACCAATAAATCCACCTTGTTGTTTATATATAATTTTCCTCATTTGCTTACGATTTTTATTATTTACTAATGATAACAAAGGTTTCCTATGTTTGCTCAATAAATGCTTTTTTGATTTACTGATTTTAATTTTGCCTTTGACTACTTTAAGTATAATATTGAGTAAATCATCGACAACAAAATTTGGGAATGATTGCAATATATTCATTCTTTTCATACTCGGGGCCTTTAACAATGCATTAAAAATGGAAAACTGCGATGATTTTTAATTACTTTTTTACCGGCTTTACGGGTTTTACGGGTTTCACGTTTAGGTTTAGGATTTTTCGAAATAAGATTCATTGCAGAGAAATTTTCAGTTACAAGTTTTTTAGATGGTGTATAACTAGTGTTGGTGGAACCTTTTGAACTTTAATACTCTTTTTAATACTTTTTCTTAATTTCCTAATATTTTTCACCCTTGCTTTTAGAAACATTATTATTCATAGAGGTTTTCAACTTTGTTTATAAACCATGGCACCTTTTGGGTTGAAAATATCTGTTTTTACTCGTAAATCATCGGGACATTGTTGTGTGAAATCAAGAAATATATATCCATGAGGTATTTTTGTAGCATCTTGAAATGCACTGATAAGAAAATTACGATTGTTAGGGTATGCTTGACGTGCAAGAAAATCAATCACTGTTGCATCTCTAGGATTCTTGAAAATAACTAAATATTGTACATTTAAATTACGTGTTCGATGTGCACCACCTTGATGAAATAGATTTTGAGTTATAAAAATAACAGTTACACCAACGTGTCTACTGATTTTGGTAAATAAATTATTGAAATTCTTTTCTTTATTAGCTTCTTGATACAAGTCATCAATAATTATGACATCCCCCTTCTTTAGTCTACTGGACCAATTTTTATCAAATCCCTCTACTATTTTCATATTTTTCAATTTACAGAAACTTGATTGAGTCAATCCGTGTTCTTGATCAGCACCTCGATGCCAATACATTTTGTTAAATTTTGATTCAAATAAATGTGATTTTAGTAATTTTCAAACAAACAAAGTTTTGCCGCTACCACTTGGTCCGACTATTTGATATACAGCATCATTTCTTAGTTCCATTTTTAATATTTATTTAAAAATTAATTTTGTTTATATCGTAAAGAATAAATTGATTTAATTACTCTATAATATAACATATATATATATATATATACTTGATTTTTTAAATATTCAGTAGAAATGTTGACAAATATTAATTATAGAGGTCGTGTGTCTTTGGAAACTGTTGGTATGATGAATTTCCCCAAGTGTAAACCACAACAATATGTTGACAAAACTGGAAAATATACTATTATATTTTTCAAAAATGGTAAATGTCGTATAATGGGTTGTAAGAAGCCTATCGAATTCGAGAATTTGCAATATAATATCAAAGATATTCAAGTTCAAAGTCTTACTATAGCTACCAAGGTTGAACAATCTATTAATTTGAATAATTTAGCAAAGTTATTAGATGGAGATTGTATATATGAGCCTGAATTATTTCCCGCTCTGCGTTATACAAAATATAATCCACTATGTGTAAATATATTTTCGAGTGGTAAAATAGTTGTACTAGGTATTAAAAATTTAGATTTTCATACTATTGTTGAAGGAATTATAAACGATGTAAAGGATTTGATTGGATCTTTAACAATTTCTTCAAATATAAGTAACGAGGATTTGCTTGAATATTTATTCAACAATGATTGAACATGAAGGTAACTGTTTTTATTTTAAATTTACTGATTTTTGTTTAGAAACTATACTAAAAATTTTGATTGATAAAATTGAAGATTTTTATCCGAATTTGAACAATTCCTTAATGTATTGTGCTCCAGAAGTTGTGTTTTACAAAATTTATGAAATAACTGGAATAAATGTAATAGATTTAATTCATATGGATCATGCTACGATTACATGTTATACCGATGATGTTGAAAATTGTGATTTTTGTAAAAATAATATGCAGAATACTTGTGGGGATGATAGTTGTACATGTTTTGTAAATCTACAGAAACGAGAAATAATTCATGCATTACTTGTGGAATTGCGAAAAAATGTATTGTTGTAATAAAATATAATTATATTTGTTTTGTGATAACCTTAATTAACCTATAATATTTCTTTGTGTACAATAAATCATTTCAGACTTTGTTATTTAGCATAAAATGAACTAGTTGATCACGTTTTGATCATGCCTGTCACTTGAAACTTGTTTACAATGAAATTAGTAATAAAATATCTGGTTCAAATTATTAAATATTATAACTACAAATGGATAATCAAATTACAGGTTTGTTGTCGTTTACACATATTCCATTTAGTAGTTTTTTAATCTAGGAGTTTTGAAGAGAAAAAATGCAGATGCCGCTCAGGAATTCGGAAAAAGGAAATTTAAAGAAGCGACATTATCCACGGAAACCTTGGTCAATGTTCGAGTGGATACAAAAAAGCCAGTCGAATTCATGCAATACAAACTAAATTATTTGTATTGTCCAATTTCCTATACATTTAAGGTAAGTTTCTATAAATTATTTTGGATTTTATTATTATTATTATTTATTGTTAGGAACCAGTAACTCTGGAAAATGTTTCTACAATGTGAGACTTTCCAAAATCAAGTTTCACGACAAGATGCTATTGGGACAATTATTTCAGAGGATCAATGAAAATATTGAATTTGATGATGAAGATATGTTCATTAGAAACGATTTGGATATGATTCCCAATGGTGGTAAGATGAGCAAAATAACCTGCATGGTTACCATATTAATTCAAGGGTATAATGTAAGCAGAGACCGAATCAACCAATTTGGAAAATTATAAAAGCCGAAGATAAGTTTGAAGAGGAACATTGTTCATGGTAAATTTATTTAATACATCTTTATTAGTGTTTGGTGTTTTAAATCATTGAAAATAACTAAAGTTTTAAATTTATTAATCTTCAATACAATCTCTTTTCATTATATTTTCAACAATATGATCAATACAATTAGTAAAAACAATAGATTCATCTTCTTGTTTAGATTCATTTGGTAATTTATCTGTTGTAGAATTCTCAATACATGACTTAAGTTCTTCACTAGGCAAATCAGTATATTCATCTTCTTGCTGGGAAATATTTTCAGATTCATATGACATATCATCTTCATTAATTTCATCGTCTGAATACGGCCATTTTAATTTCTCTGGAACATTCATAAATTCTCTAATTTTTACATTAGATATTTCCTCTAATTTTTCAATCAAAAAATTGATTATATATGCTAAATAAAAAAAAAAGAATTAATAAACATAAAATTCATATTTTACCTTTTTCCGACATGGTTGAAAATAATTAAAATGAAAAAAATAATTATGTTTATACTATTATTCAAAGCAACAAGATGATCGATAGATAGATTATAAGAAAATTAGATATTTCAACACGATACATATAATAAAAAGACAAGCAAACTTGCAATGATATTTAACGTTTCAGTTTTTACATTTTTTAAAATATTTATTTCAATTATTTCAACAACACAAAAAGTGTCAATTTTTTTACTAATTAATTTTCAGCCTAACCTACAACTTTTCACAAAAATCCAAAAAAAAAAAAAAAAAAAAATGAGACCTTTTTAATGAACCATTATTCAATATAATCTATCGAAAGTAATCCTTAAAATTCAAATTTAAAATGTTCGCAAATGTAAAGCATGTTCAATGTATATTAATGAGTATCATACTATAAACATTTATTTCTTTACCTTTGTTATTAATACTTTGAATATTGTAAATAATAAAACTATGTATCAAATAATAATATTCAAACTAAACCAAATTTACAATCTACCTCGCCAGCCCCTTCGGGGCGGGCGGCGGTTGTGTATGTCGATGATTTTAATTTTTTATTAAATGCATTTGTTTGATTTCAAAATTAGATTTGTGTGACGAACCTTGTTAAATTTTTGGTTTGATGTATTCGAGGAAAAAAAAAATTGTAAAATATTCTTTTACTATTTAGTTGGAAAATTTGGGAAAATAGTTTGGAAAACTATTTAAAATTTTAACTCTACTGTTTTTTCTCTCTCTTTTTTACCCCTTTAGGTTAGGGTATAGTGTGGACCCGGGAACAAAGACATGTGACGTCATCAATGACGTCACAAAGACATATGACGTCATACCCCCTACCCCCCGGGGAGGGGTTTTTTTTTTTAATTTTTTTTTTAATN